>JANIPM010000003.1:22415660-22438106 GCA_027478405.1 Erythroxylum cassinoides
GACTTATTCCTCTAAAATTAGAGGCCAAATGAATGCTCATATCCAAAAGCATACGATATAAAATCCTAACCCGTCCCAATTTACCAAAATAACCCTCCCATCGGTGATGGGATGTTACAAAACAAGGCTCTAAGGTGATTGCTGGAAGCCTGACCTCCCCCTCTTGTGAGGTTTCTACTGAAGAGGCAGATAACTTCGTTCAGAGCAGCAAGAAAGTCAAGCGAACATATGAGAATAATAATTTTGAGGAATGTGGGGATGTGGAGATGGAGAATTGGGATGAAACAACGATAAAAGGATCTTATAAAGATTATCTTATTGACTTTGCCCCTGGTTTGAACATGATTGGAGAGGAGACTACAGAAGTCGTCTCTGAGGAGGACTCAGACGTAGAAGAGGTTGATGACCTAGAGTGCCCCACCGTTCATATGAGTCCTACAGATAAACAATGTATTAGGCGTGTGTGGGGAAATACATTAATTATCGAGGTCTTAGGCTGCCATATTGGGTATAGATTACTTCTTGTGTCCCTGAAGAAGCAATGGAAACTGTAGTGCGACGTGGTTTTGGTTGATATGGGAAATAATTACTACTTGAACAAGTTCAACTGTATGGATGATTATCGTTTAGTGCTTGAATGGTGGTTGAGTACATACTTACTGTGATGAAGTGGAGACCTAATTTAGACCCATTTGTGGCTTCCATTGATAGAGCTACTTTGTGGGTTTGAATACCTCATTTACTAGTGGAATATTATGATAGTCTCATTCTTACTCGAATTGGCAACAAGCTTAGCACAACAATGCGGGTTAATAAGAGTACAGAGGCAAGTACTCGGACTAAGTATGCAAGAATCAGCGTGGAGGTTGATTGCGCAAGCCTTTGATCTCTAAATTCCGATTGAAGAGAAGAATATGGAAAGTTGAATATGAAGGCTTACACTTAGTGTGTTTTGGCTATGGAGCGGACGGTCACCGAAGAGGATCTTGTCCTGTTGCTCAGTAGGTTACGGATGCCCAGGGAAACAATGAGGCACAGGATACAGCTCCAATAGCCGCACCACCGCCTCCTGCGATTCTTGTTATTCTGCCGGAGATGGTTGAGAGCTACGGTTCCTAGATGTTGGTTCAGAAGCCTAAACGCAGACGTAATCATACTCCTGCAAACCAAGGCAATCCCAACACTCAAGGTGGAAAAGATTATGACAGGGGTGAGATAGTGGATTCTGCAGAATAATGAGAAGGGTGAGGCAATCCCGGGATCCCGTTTTAATATCTTGGAGGATTATGGACCAGCTTTGGATCAATAAAATTCCTGCCAGTGATACTTCGTCTTGAGATAAGGTCTTGATTCAACAAAGTTCACGCCAAGGTTTGCGAGGTGGTAGAGGTGGCAAATACCACAATGTCTCAGTAAGTATATGAGATATCCAAGGCCCAGTTGGAGTAAATAACAAGCCCATCTCTTTGCCCATCTTGAAGGCTCCAGAAGCTTCTCCTAACGCACCAATGTCCTCTTCTAACAATTTGACTAGACATCACAAACAATTGGCCTCGTCTTTAGTTCCGTGCATGTAACTCATGCAACTTGATGAAGGGATTCAGGAACTGGATGCTAACGTTCCTACCTATCCCCTTACTACCCAACCTCCAGCTTCCCGTCAAATGTTAACCCCGCCAACACACCCTCCTGACCCCCCTAACCCGGACGATGATGAGAGAAGGGTTGGAGTTTTATGTTCCTCTAAAGTTGGTGAGTTGGAAATGTCCATTATGCCTAAAACGCAAACTTGCTCGGAAGATAGAAGGGATGAGAATGGTGCAGATGGTGATATGGCCATTGATCATAGTAATCACCACGTGAATTAGCGTGGTTCCTTTTCCTCCTTTTTTTCCAATGCTTAAGTTTCTTTATTGGAAAAGGTCGTGAAAGTTGAAGTTATGGTAAGGTTTTTGAAAGGTTAGACCGGGGCTTTTGGCAATTTAGATTGGTTTTCAATATTTCCTTAACCATTGTCAGACATTTACCTCGAGTTCGATCAGATCATCACCCTATTCTTGTCTGTATTAATCATCAACAGAGGCAGCCAAATGGAGGGAAGCCGTTTCATTTTGAGCTAGCCTAGACTACCAACCCTGTTTATCCTCAGCTTCTTTTGACTAACTGGGATACTTAAGAATTTTTACCAAACATGCTTTTACGATGGAAAGATTTGCTGAAGGAGTAGAATAGAGAAGTATTTGGCAATATTTTTCGACAGAAAAATAAATTACTAGCACGACTTAGAGGAGTCCAGCGTGCTCTTATGATCTTGTATAATAAATTCTTAATAAATCTAGAGGGAAAGCTTTAGGCAGAATATCATCTTATTTCACGACAAGAAGACTTACATTGGTTCCAAAAGTCAAGGGCAAACTAGATTTGTATGGGAGATCGAAATACTAGGGTTTTCCATACTTCAACCATGATCACAAGGAAGCGGAATCTGATTGAGGTTCTGTGGGATTTTAAAGGCAACTGGATTTTTAAGCCTGTTAATTTACGGATGCTAGTTGTGGAGTTTTATAAATCTCTATATTTGGAAGAGGTGGTGGATCGCCCCCAATTCCCTATCAAAGGTTATTTTAAGAATGTTCCTCAAATTGCTTGGTTCTATAAACATGGAGGTGACAGAAAATGAAGTTACTCGAGTTCTCTATCAAATGGGTGCCTATAAAGTGCCTGGCCCCGATGGATTTCATGCACACTTCTATCAATCCCAATGGAACCTGGTGAAAACTAGCGTGGTCAATCTGGTGAAGAGGGTGTTCGATGATCCTTCTCTTATGCAATGTTTTAATGACACTTTCAGTACCTTAATCCCGAAAGTTAACAGCCCGAAGCAAGTTGTACAATTTCGACCTATAGGATTATGTGATGTAAGCTACAAGTTAGTTACAAAGATCATTGTACAGCGTCTTAAAGCAGTCCTTCCAACACTCATTAGTCTATTTCAAAGTAGTTTTATACCTGGGCGGCAGATTTCAAACAATATTATGGTGGCACAAGAGATCGTGCATTCCATACGCAAATTGTGGGGTAAGAGAGGCTTTATGGCTATTAAAGTGGATCTAGAAAAGACATATGACCAGGTGAGTTGGAGCTTTATTCGGGATACTCTTCACAATGCTAGTTTCCCTTTGTCAATAGTGAGTATAATCATGAGTTGTGTTCAAACTGCTCAGATGCGGGTTTTATGGAATGGTTGGCCTTCTCAAGAGTTTCATCCCAATCGAGGCATTAAACAAGGTTACCCCTATCATCTTACCTCTTTGTCTTATGTCTGCAACGATTATCTCAACTAATTGAGGTACAGGTGGGAGTTGGTAGCTAGAGACCTTTTCAAGTTGGCAAAACCAACCCTTTGATCGGTCACCTCTATTTTGTAGATGATATGATACTCTTTTCTGAAGCTTCAGAGGGCCAAATGTGGGAAATGCTAAATTGTTTTGATCTTTTCTGTTATGCTTTAGGTCAACGTATCAATACTACCAAAACGAAAGTTTACTTTTCTCTTAATGTTCACCCTAATGTTTATGGTAATATCTCTAGATTATCAAGCTTCACTCAAACGATGGACCTTGGCAAGTATCTGGAGGTCCCTTTACTTCATAAAAGGGTAACCAAAACTATCTATTCCCATATTTTGCTAAAGGTTCAAGCTCACATTTTAGGATGGCGAGCAGAAGGCTTATCTATGGCTGACAAATTGACATTATGCCATTATGTTTTGGGTGCACTTTTCCTCTACACAATGCAAATAGCAAAAATCCCTGAAAGAATGCTTTCGGAGATTGATTGCTACTGTAAAAAGTTTCTTTGGGGTGCAACCGGAGAGAGGCATCGGATGCATTTAGTCTCTTAGAACCAGGTGTGCTGTCCTAAAATCTCCGGGAGTCTTGGGTTAAAAAACTTGGAGGCCATAAATATCACCATTCATATAAAGCTTGGTTGGTCAATAATCAAGGAGCCTAGAAAGCTTTGTAACTAGGTTCTTTGTGCAACATATAAGCTAGATAGGGATTTCCATACGGGTTTGGTTGCTAAACTAGATTTGTCCCCACTTTGGCATAGTATTTGCGCTAATTTTCCTAAGTTGATGGCAGGTGCTGCATGATCGCTTAATGGACAACAGGTTAGATTTTGATATGATAATTGGGTGCATGGAGTTGTTGGCAACTTACTCTCTCATACTATTCTTGTAATCCCTGAGGATCAGTTGGAGAAGAAAGTGTGTGATATGTAAACTTACGTGGGGGCTGGTCCTGGGGAGAGTTCAGCATATTTCTTCCTCAAGATATGATTTTACGAATTGCTGCAACTTTCCGGCCCCGCAACACCTAGGAGGCAGATTCCTTATGCTGGTCATTAGAGCCCAGTGGTTGTTTCTCAATACGTTCAGCTTATCGTCTTCTTCAACAGCATATGTGGTCGAATAGGATCAGGGCTTGGCAGTTGATTTGGGATTGGAAGGGCCCTCTACACATTCAAATGCACTTATGGTTGGTTGCGAAATCTTGACTTATGACTAACAGGAGGCGTTTTCAACTTTTCCTGACAGATTCTCTAGTCTGCTTTGAATGCCCGAATCATGAAGAATCCTTAGCACATGTATTTAGGGACTGTTGGTGAGCTCATATGGTTTGGAATATTCTTGTTGATGTCAGTAGGCAGTAAGACTTTTACTGCAGTGATTTTACTTCTTGGTTTATGAACAATCTGTCCAATGATTATGGGATACAAAGTGATAGCTCTTGGCCTTTGCTATTTGGTGTTGTGCTATGGAAGCTTTAGGAATGGAGAAATGAGCAATGCTTTGATCCCGGCTCGTCTAAAGTTCATCACCTAGAGGAAATTCACTCTTTTGTTTAGGAAGTAAGTTTGGCCCAAAGTCTGCAATGCGATGTCTCTCCTTATCATACATACCAGGGGAGAAGAGTACTTGAGGTTAGCTGGTAGAAACCACGAGAGTGAAGGGTTAGCCTGAGCACTGAAGGATCCTCCAAGGGTAATCCAGGCCCGGCAGCAACTGGTGGGCTGATTAGAGATGTTAGCAGTTGTTGGTTAGTGGACTTTGGTGTAAATTTGGAGTTTTGCACGTCTTGGCAGGCTGAGCTATGGGCAATCTATTATGGGTTGAATCTCGCCTGATTACATGGTTATTCTATGGTGGATATGTCTATAGATTCCGGCTTAATGATATTCATTATTTCTAGTGAGCAAAGTCAGGTGGCTAATACTATGGTTCCAGTTATCAAAGAATTGATTTCCAGGAATTGAGAGGTGCGGATGCTTCATGTCTATCAAGAGGGTAATCGTTGTGTGGATTAGTTAGCTAATTACAGCTATAGATTGTCGTTAGGAGTTCACTAGTTTCACAAAATTGTTGAGGGACTTTCTCTTTTGTTGTTCGTAGACTTAGTTGGGGTCTCCCTGTATCGTGTAACTCATATATAGTTTTTTCTCATTGGGCTTAGACCCAAAGGTGTTTGACTATTGAGTTGTTCTGCATCTGAATTTCTTTTAAGTATGAGAATTTTAAGTTAAGATTGTTTGTAGCTCCATGTGTGAGCTCAAAGGCATACATTTGTTGTGTAGCTAGGTTCTATCGTAAGTTCAGGGCTTATAATTGCTAGTAGGCCCACATTAAAATGAGATATAACCACCTGCCACCTTAAGTTTCCAAGGAAAAAACAATATGGTTCAAACTTGGACTGTTGATGTTTATTCATGATGATATAGAACTAGAATAGGAATATAGTTTCTAGGGTTATTACAAACAACATCCAGCGTCCATTCGCACATATCGTGATTCAAGTACTACAAACCAGCTTATACTCGTACTATATTTATTAACGGAGCCCTTCAACAGACCGAGAAGATAGACTTAAGGCACTTGCTCCTTGCTTACGCTTTGCGACAGGTAACTCCATCGCAGATCCATCCATCTTGGCTCTTAGCGGCCTCACGTTCATCAATCTTTAGTGCACACTTGGGATCCAGATCATAACCGCATTTCTTGCAGTTGAAAGACCAGTCATGTCTAAACTCGTTGCAGTTATCACAACCATATGAACCAAGTTTAGTGAGTATGAGCTCATGCTCAGGATGAAGTTGATGTTTGATTTTCTTAGGCCACCCCTTTGCCATTTCCTCAATCTTCTCATCTAGTTGCTTGAAATGCTCCTCAGTGAATGGATAAGCATCTACACCATTATTTGCTATGTGCTTATAAGCTTTGGTGCTGACTGTTCGTCCACTCGGGCCCATGGCCACTATTTCAGGAATGTCAATTCTGAACTTACGTTGCAGGATCATATTCCTCTCATCCTCAAAGGGGAGGGTTAACCAGGGCATGCACGAGTAAATGTCATCAAATGAAGCTTGATTACGGTCACTTGACACGAAGATTATCTCGAAAGCATTGTCTTTTGCCTTGATTTCATGGTATACTTTAGTTAGCTTCGGTAGAAATGCACGGCAAGGGCGGCAGGATTGAGATGAGAAATAGAGGAGAATGGTCTTCCCAACCAGTTCAGACACCAGGACCTAACAAAAAGTGAAAGGAGGATATGATCAACAACTGCTTGGCTTTCTCTAAGAGGTAATAAGGGACTCGAATTGAATCATTCGGAGATGAGCCAGGGGATCATGTTGTTGAGCTGAAGGTTCATTGCCAACAAGACCATAGCTGTATCATGGAAATTGGTATGCATATTCTTGTTAGAGGATAGAGGATATTTACCTTGGAATAACTCTTATCTACCACAAAATCCTTTTCATCATGAACTAAAACTGACTCTAATGTTTGTGCTTCAAGTTTTTTCTTTTGAATCTCAGCAAGCTCGACAAGCTTCTCTGGCGTGAATGGATAGGCTTCATCACCATGATCTTCAATAAGCTCAACTACATTTTGGTTCAGCGTCTTCCCATCTTCCCCGATAATGACCATTGTGGGAAGGGTTCTGATCTCAAAATAACGTGCTAGTTTTTCATGGCTTTTATCGCCAAAAGGTAATGCTAACCAAGGCATTGTTTCGAAATCCTTTTTGTACATATCTTCTTCATAGTCTAGAGAAACCAACACAACGTCAAAGTTTGCTCCTTTTTCCTTGAGCTTCTCATATGCCTTCACTATTTTGGGAGTCAAATAAAGACATATTGGATGAGAGTGCACGGAGAAATACAAACCAACCATCTTCCCTTGAAGTTCAGAGACAAAAACCTGCCGTTGAAGATGTTATGGTTGCATACACGTAATAACAACAACAACGACCGTGACTAGCAGTTGACAAAATTTTACCTTGTTTTCACAGTTGGATATCAAGTAATCCCGAGATTTTGAGACTAATAGAGAGCTTAAATTCTGATTCTTCTTAACATTTTCCTGTTCCACTCTTAAGCAGTCAAGCTTCTCCAGGCTAAAAGGGTATGCCTCTGCTCCATAGTCTTTGATGATGTTCACCCCTTGATTACTAGAAATCTTGCCGTCAGAATCAAATATGTGAAGATTAGGGATCCCTGTCACCTTGAACAACTCCTTAACGCGTTTGCGGATCACTGAATCAGCAAATGGAATGGCTAGCCAAGGCATTTTAGTGAAGTATGCATTGAATGAATCGTCATCTCTATCAGAAGAAATGAAAACAACTTCAAAGTTGCCTTTTGATGAAAGTTGTTCATAGACTTCCATAAGGACTGGGGTAAAACGTCGGCATGGCGGACACCATGAAGCAGAGAAATACAGGGCAACAATCTTCCCCACCAATTTGCTGATCTTGACCTGTAAGTGTTAAAAGTTAGACTTAGAACTATCCCGTGTTTTAGCACCAGTACAAGTTTGCTGGTTGCTGCTCTTCCTGAGTTTCAAACTGGGAAAATGACCTGAACTTTTGATCCAGTAAATTGCGTTTTCATCTTTATGTTTCTACGTTTTCTTTTGCCAATAGATTTACAAAAACTGGCAGAAAATTCGCCATAAGAAGAAATTAGTCTCCTCCTGAATGAAATCTAGTGAATAGATAAGTATTCAACTACTTAGTTACGATCTAGCTAATCAAAAGCTTCCCTGGTTTTTATGTATAGAAGAGTAAATACCTCATCACCCTTGCTGTTTATGAGAAAGTCCCTCTGATCTGAAGAGAGAAGCGATGGGAGTTCCTGAGGAATAGCATTAGCAGCCGATTCAGCCATGCTCTATTCTGCAGCTTGAACTTCACTTACTAGCACTGCCCAGGATTTCTCCTATAATATCACAGCTTAGTAAGATAATCACGATGCATTATATCTTTAACTAGTCCGCCAGACTTTCAAGTAAAACAAAGACTTGTCACCCTTGTGTGTAACGTGAAATACCAAATGTTATCTCAAGATTTTAAATTAATGATTTTGATCGTAATAATCAATAAATATTTAGTTACGTTTTAAAATTTAATTTTATAATATTTAGTTACATATTAAAATTCAAATTTATTAGATTATCTTATTTATTTTGAAAGATATATAACTTAGTTATTTCTTTAAAGAAAAAGAAAAATGTTTTCCTATTTTATAGGGGTCAATCTAACAAACTCACTCTGATAGTAAAAAACAGAGTGAGAAAGATGTTTTAACATAATCAAAGAAAGATGTTTTTTAACATAAAGATGTACGGACAAAGGATCCTTCTATTCAATCAATTCAATAGTAGCCTCGAAGACACGCTCAAAGGGTTATTCAAACAATCATATACTTGATGTTTCTATCAAAGATAGTGAGAAAGATGTTTTAACATAATCAAAGCCAATTCAATCAATTAGTCGATGCTAAAGTTGAATCAACGGCTTGTTGAAGAGAATTTATATTTAAGGAAGAGCTACTTCATTCGATAATATATCAAAATTTCAAAAATATATCAATAACATCAGTACTTATTCTCTTAAAATTACATCTATACCTTATGAGCTTTTGAAAGTGAAAACACTCTATCTAGAGAGAGATCAATATTCATTGACAGCGCATGTTGATGGACTTCAAAATTTTTCTTTTATTTTAATTAATTAATTAATTAAGTTATTATTGATCTAGTTTATTTTATTTTCTTATAATTTAGTCATTAATTGAGCAAGCATAAGTAGCAATTAGAATGTAGAATAGAAATGTTAGAATTAAAGTAGTAAGGGAGTACAAAAGTAAATTGGGCAAGTCATTTAAGCATAAAAGACATAAGGCATAAATAAAGGGCAGAGTGGACATTTTACACTCATTAAGGGTAGAATTGGAAGTAGAGAAAGTGGTCTTGCTCTTAGAGAAGGAAGAATCGTGAATGAGGGAGATAAGAAGAGAGAAGAGAGAATAATGAAAAGAAGAGAGACAGGAGAGAAAAGAAAGAAGTTTGAGTTAGCTTTCATCTTTTCTTATTCTTTAAAAGTGATTTTGAGATTGTTCAAGAAGAGAAAAAGGAAGAGGAAAGAAAGAGCTTTCATTTGAGCCGAATATCTCTTTATTTGGTGAAGATTCAAGGTAAGTTCATTATGAATCCTTTGAATTTTTGGAAGATTTTAGTTCATGAAGCTCAGGAAATACATAGGTTTAAGTATTCTATAATCAATTTTAGTGAATACGCTTTATAAGTTTTCAATTTGCATTCCTATTGACTGAGAATTTTTGCCAATGTTAAAGGGAATCAATAAAAGCAAGAGGAGAGACATCCTCATGCAAGTTTATAAGCACGGAAATCAAAGTGGGTTACAAGTTTATAGCGGAGTTAGTGAGCCATGAATGCTTTTCTAAATTAACAGAGTTAAATGATTTCAACCACTTTATAAATGTTGCATTTATTACTTCTTAAATGTTGCAATTGTTGCTTCTTAAATGATTTGAGAAATTGCTATATATTTTATACTTGAATTTTGTTGATGATTTATGAAATAGTATTTGAAATGTATTACGATTATGAAAATCATGTTTATGAAATGTGCCTTTTGGGCAATGTGTTCAAATCATGAAATTCATGTTATGTGGGTTAGTGATGGTCCATTCTGTTACATCACGTGCACGTCGACTCTGTTAAAGGCATTTCCTGCTTACCCGCTAGTGGCACGAAACTCCTTCACGGACTCCCTCATGTTTACAAACTACGCAAAACTGTTATGTGAGTTTAGGATAGTCCGTTCTGTTATTTCTGGAGATTCGCAAGAACTCCCTCATGGACTTACGCAAACCATTGTGATTGCCTATTTGTTTATGATTTGTTGACAAATTTGACGAATACATACTTATGTAATTATGAATTGTTTGACAAGTTGAGAATTTAAAAAATACGTGTTTTATGGATTCAGTGAATATTTTCAATGGTTTAGCTTGTTTCTCTATTATAAACTTATTACCCACGAGCTGTAAGCTCACTTCCATTCTTCCCCATCTCCAAGTGATGAGCAAGAGACCTAGTGATCGAGAGTCAAGGCATCACTCCAAATTTGCATATTTTGTATTTTAAGTTAAAGTATGAAAAACGCAAGGCTTTAATCACATTTCAAGTTTTACTCGTTCACGTATGTTTTGCATTTTTGGATTATAATGTATTGTGACTTGAAATGCCCATTAAAGCTTTGTAAAAACCTTCTTTTGATGTTAATAAAATATATTGTTGTTTTAGCTTATGACTTTCCAAGTTTCGCATTTCATTCTCAAAAGACTAAGATTTGAAGAAGTTTCTTTTTGTATATGTTTGTATTTTTTTCTTTTGGTTGAGTGGTTGTGAAATGGTATGTGCAAAATGTTAATGTCAGATAGTTGGGTTTGGGTGTCTGGAATCGAAGGTTTTGCCATGGCAAAGCCAAACTTTGGCTATGGCAAACCTTTCCCGAAAGATATTTTGTTTGATTTTGATACCTTCGCTGCGACAAAGCCAACCTTTCCTTGTGGCATATTTTTCCTGAGAGGTACTTAGGGTTAATCTGAGTATTTCATCGTGGCGAAGCCAGCCTTTTGTCGTGGTGTATTTGTCCCAAAGGGTGAATTTGCTCAGTCTTAAGATTTCGTCGTGGCAAACTTGTCCCAAAAGGTCCTTGGAATTTCTACCACAGTTTCACTGTGACGAAACATTTCTTTGTCGCAGTGAACCTGCCTTTGCTAACAGTGAACTTTTCATTTCTAATTGAATGTTTTTAACTTCCTCTCACATGGCCATCACCCGACCATCTCAGGTGGTCACCTCGGGATAAGTAACGGGATCTAGGCTCAATATTTTATGGTATCAGAGCATCTAGGTTTAGGAGTATCCCTGGCATAAAATGGGTAGTTTTAAGATACGAAATGAACATACATTGTTTTAAATAAACATCATGCATTGTTTTGTATTATTTCACATTATTTGAAATTATTTTACATGAAGCATAGTTTAAGAGGATTTACATGCACACATACTAGTTTAAACGTAACATGAAACATGAACTAAATATTTTTAAATGGTTTTGAATTCAAAGAGTGATTATGCCGCCTCAAAAGAGAACTCGAAGAGTTAGGACTCAATCTTGCTCTCGCCATTGAAGTATAGATGAATCTTATGTCCCACAAGACACGAGAATGCACTCTGCTCCTGATTTTGAGGCATCTAATGTACAGTATGAAATGTCACCACCTCCTCCTCCGATGTCTCAAGTAAACCCCTTAGATCCACGTTTCTTTCAAGCCTTTGCTCAGGTTTTCATTTATGCTATGGGCCAAGTGACACAAATTCTAGTGTAAGCTCCAGTGAAGAGGAGCAGATAGTATGATAAGCTCTGCAAGTATGGGGCTATAGACTTTAATGGGACCACGAATTCCGAAGAGGTTAAAGCATGGTTAAAAAGGAGAGAGAGAGTTTTGTATCAGATGAAGTGCTCTGATGAAGAGAAATTGGATTATGCAGTTAGCTTGCTACAAGAGGATGCACTCCATTGGTGGAAAATCAGTGCCCTATAGTCAGGTCATATTGCCAGTATTGTCCTAGGAAAACTTTCTAGAATTTTTCAGGAGGAAATATTTCTCGAAAGTCTATGTTCAAGAGAAGGCTAGAGAATTCCTGAATCTCACACAGAGGGACATGAATGTGAGTGAATATGAGCTAAAGTTCACCCAGTTTTCACAGTACGCAGCTAACATTATGATGAACGAGGAGGATAAGTGTCGTAAGTTCAAGGGAGGACTTCATTTGGGGATCAAGGAGAAAGTGTTGATCCATAACTTTTGTGACTACTAGCTATTAGTAGATGCTGCATTCCAAGCTGAGAAACTGGAGAACATAAAGTATGAAGTAAATAGGAAGAGGAAGAACAAGGAACAGTCTTCAAAGAAGAAAATGAGTACCTCAATGGCTGAGAGGAGTATAAGGAGTTTCCACACACATATGAAAGTGGGAAGTAGTGACTCTACTAATAACAAGCAAGCAAAGGCAACTTCAGTGCAAGTCTCAACTGTGGGAGGCAATAGAGGGATACAGAGGAGTAGGTACACGAACCCCTAATATGAACATTGTGGGAATTTTCAAAAACGAGAGTGCTTCAAGTTACTTGGAGTATGTTTCCGATGTGAAGAGAAGGGACACATAGTCAAGGAATGATCCCAAGCACTAAGGCAAGATGGGTCGCAGTTGTAAGTCCCAAAGAGAACTGAAACAGTAGGAACTAGGGCAGCCCCTAAGGTGAAAAGTTTCGGAGTGGCAAGGAAGGTTATTCCTCCAGGAAGGCCAAAGGGTTAGGAACAGGCAAGGGTATTTACCATGACTAGAGATAAAGCTGCAGTCGCACATGAAGTTGTTACAGGTATGGCTCAGTTATTTAATTCAGAAGTTCATTTACTGATTGATTATGGCTCCACTCATTCTTTTGTTTATGCAAGCATGACATTACATGGTGTTAATTTGGTGCCATTGGATAGTCCATTGATTGTTAGTACTCCTTTAGGGAGGAAGGTGATAATAAGTTAAGCATATAGAGATTGTGAACTCTTTATTGATGGTGCTAAACTGGTAGTGGACTTACTGCTTTTAGATTTAAAGGGCCTAGATGTTATACTTGGAATGGATGTCATGGAGAAATATTATGTAAAGTTAGGTTGTAGCCTCAAAGAGGAAGAATTTGTTCTTGGCAAGCAGTGAGAAGGTGACTTTTAGAGGAGACAGAAGAACACCATCGCCAAGAATTATTTCAGCTTTACTAACTGATAGGATGATTAGAAAAGGGTATGAAGCCTTCTTGGCACACGTTGTGGACACCGATGTGAATGAAGGAAAGTTAGAAGATTTTTCAATTATGAGGGAGTTTCTAGACATGTTTCTAGAAGATTTACCTAGTTTGCCACTAGCGAGAGAAATCTAGTTTGCCATCAATCTTATTCTAGGTACCGCACCCATTTCCATACCACCGTATAGAATGGCTCCAGCTGAGCTGAAGGAGCTTAAGGAACAATTGGAAGAACTGTTAAAGAAGGGTTATATAAGGCTAAGTTCATCACTATGGGGAGCGTTGATTCTGTTTGTTAAAAAAAGGATGAAACATGGCGCATGTGTATTGACTATCGGAGACTTAACAAGGTGACTATTAAAAACAAGTATTCTCTGCCATGAATCGATGATCTATTTGACCAGCTACAAGGAGCAAAGGTCTTCTCCAAAATTGATCTCAAGTTAGGCTATTATCAATTCAGAATCAAGGAATATGATGTAAACTAAACAACCTTTAGAACATTTTATGGCCATTATGAGTTCCTAGTCATGCCATTTGGATTGACCAATGCCCCAGCTGTGTTTATAGATCTCATGAATAGGGTCTTCAAGGAGTATCTAGATAAATTTTTCATAGTATTTATAGATGACATTCTGGTTTATTCCAAGAGTGAAGAGGAACATAAGGAACATCTCAAGATAGTGTTGCAAATACTAAGGGAGAAGGACCTTTATGCCAAATTCAACAAGTGTGAATTTTTGCTTCATATGGTGATATTCCTTAGACACGTAATTTCAAAGGATGGGGTACTTATTGATCCGAGGAAAGTTGAAGCAGTGGTAAAGTGGCATGCCCCAAAGACAGTGATAGAAGTGAGAAGATTTCTAGGTTTGGCAGGATATTATAGGAGGTTTGTTGAAGGATTCTCTATGATAGCTGCTCCAATAACCAAGTTATTAAGGAAAAATCAAAAGTTTATCTAGAATAATGAATGTCAGAAGAACTTTGAGGAGCTTAAGCGTAGATTGATAAGTGCCCCAATTCTGACCTTGCCTATAGGAGATAAGGGTTATACAGTTTATAGTGATGCTTCAAGAAAGAGTTTAGGATGTGTGTTGATGCAAGGAGATAAGGTAATAGCTTATGCCTCGTGGCAACTAAGGACTTATGAATTGAATTACTTGACCCATGATCTAGAATTAACAGCAATAATTTTTGCCTTTAAAATTTGGGGACACTATTTGTATAGAGTTCAGACAAGGATTTTTATAGATCATAAAAGTCTCAAGTGCTTATTGAGCCATAAAGAGTTGAATTTGAGACAGAGAAGGTGGTTAGAGTTACTTAAGGATTATGACTTGTTGATTGAATAAAATCTAGGAAAGGCAAATGTAATGGCTAATGCCTTGAGTAGGAAATCCTCCATAGGTCACGTTTAGACAATTTATATGTCATTGTTGAAAGAGATGGCTAAGTTTAGAATAAGCTTGAAACAGGAGGAACCTGTTGCACTGTTGCTAATTTTAGAATGAGACCAATACTCAGGGGGAAAGTTAAGGAGTTCTAAGCATAAGATGCAGATTTGAACAAGCTCCGAGAAAAAATTAAGAATGGCAAGAAATCTGAAGTGGTTGTGAGGGATGATGGACTTATGGTTGTAGGAAATAGACTTTGATTCCAAATGTCAAAGAAGTAAAGGATGAGATACTCGATGAGGTGAACAATGCGCCTTATGCCCTGAACCCAGGTAGCACTAGGATGTACAGAGATTTGAAAGAGCATTTCTGGTGGAAAGGCATGTAGATGGATGTAGCAGAATATGCAAGCAACTGTCCAGTGTGTCAGCGAGTCAAAGCTGAACACCAGGTATCTTCAGGCAAGTTAAGGCTATTGTCCATTCTTGAGTGGATGTGGAAAAAGATAACCATGGATTTTCTTATGGGTTCGCCTAAAATTAGTAGGCAGCATGATACTATATGGGTTATTGTTTATCATTTGACGAAGTCAGCCCATTTTCTAGCAATTAAATAGACTGATTCCTTGCATGTGCTAGCAAAGAAGTATATTGATGAGATAGTGAGACTACATAAGATTTCAGACTCTATATTTTTTGACAGAGATCCTCGGTTTACTTCGAGATTTTGGAAAAGTATGCAAGAAGCTTTGGGAACTAAGTTAAATTTTAGCATTTCTTTCCATCCCCAAAAAAATGGCCAATCTGAGAGGACCATTCGAACCCTTAAAGGAATGCTCAGGGCATATGTGATGGATTTCAAAGGTGCTTGGGACGAGCATTTGCCATTGGTCAAATTTGCCTACAATAATTTGCACCACTCGAGCATTCAGATGACTCCTTATGAAGAATTATACGGAAGAAGATGTAAAACTCCTATATTCTGGGTTGAAGAAGCATAAAAGAAATTAATAGAATCAGAGTTACTCCAGATGACAGTCGATAAGGTCAATCTAGTTAAGCAAAAGCTTAAAGCAGCTCAAGATAGAATGAAAAGTTATACTGATGCACACCGAAAAAAAATGGAGTATGAAGTTAGTCAGAAAGTCTTTCTTAAGACATCTCCTTGGAAAAGAGTCATGAGATTTGGCAAGAAGGGCAAGTTGAGCCCAAGATACATGAGTCCCTATGATATTGTTGAGAGAATTGGAGCACTAGCCTATAAGTTGACGCTGCCACCAGAATTTTCACAGATACATAATGTCTTTCATGTTTCCATGTTGAGAATGTATAGATCATATCCCTCCCACATCATTCAGACCACTGAGGTTTAGTTGAGAGATGATCTGACTTATGAGAAAACTCCAGTGGAGATTTTAGACACTAAGGAAAAGGTCCTTAGGAACAAGACAGCTCAACTAGTTAAAGTCCTGTGAAAAAAATCATTATACGGAAGAGGCCACGTGGGAGCCTTTGGAAGCCATGAAGGAGAAGCATCCATATCTCTTCAATGACTCAAGTAAGAATTTCAAGGAAGAAATACTTTTAAGAGGGGCAGAAATGTTAGCTCTTGAATTTTTTTTGAGTTAAACATGATTTAAATAAATTATGAGGTCTTGATAGATTAATTTTTGGAGTTAATTATCATGTCAATGTTAGTAGGATTTTATTACATTGGTTAGTTGAATTAAAGTAGTAAGAGTGTATAAAGGACAATTTTAGCATGCCACTTAAGCATAAAAGCCATAAAGCATAAAGGAAGGGCAAAGTTGACATTTGACACTCATTAAGGGTATAATTGGAAGAATAAAGTGTAGTCATGCTCTTAAGAAGGAGAAAAACGAAAAAGAAGAGAGAAAAGAGAGAGGGTTTCATACACGAGAGAAAAGAAGGAAGATCAAGTCAGGGTTTCATCTTTTCTTAGCTTTCAAGAGTGATTTTAAGGTTGCTCAAGAAGAGAAAAAGAAAAAGGAAGAGAAGAGCTTCCATTTGAGCTAAAAATCTCTTTATTTAGTGAAGATTCAAGGTAAGTTCATTCTTAATCCTTTGGATTTTTAAGGGTTTTAGTTCATAAAGCTTAGGAAATGCATGGGATCAAGTATTATAGAATCAATTTTAGGGATTATGCTTTGTGGGTTCTCAATTTGTATTCCTATTTAATGGGATTTTTGCCAATGTCAAAGGGAATCAAGAAAGGTAAGAGGAGCAAGAGAAGAGTCACCTTTAAGAAAGCTTTTAAGCAAGGAATCCAAGTGGATCACATGTTCATAGTTGAGTTAATGAGCCATGAATATTTTTCCAAATCAATAAAATTAAATGAATTCGATTGCTTTATAAATGTTGTATTTATTAGTTCTTAAATGATTTAAGAAATTGCTATATGTTTTGTACATGAATCTTGTTGATTATTTATGAAATGAAGATGGAAATGGTATTTGAAATATATTATGCTTATGGAAATCATGTTTCTGAAATGTGCCTTTTTGGGCAATATGTTTATAAGTCATGAAATTCATGTTTGTGTGGGTTTGTGATATTCCATTTTATTATTACTGGAAATTTACAAGAACTCCCTCATGTTTATGGACCTACACAAACCATTCTAATTGCTTATGTGCTTATGATTTGTTGACAAGTTTGATGAATACATGACTTATATTGTTTATGAATTGTTTGACAAGTTGAGAATTTGAGAAACACGTGTTTTATGAATTCAATGCAAATTTACTATGGCAATGAATATTTTAAATGGTTTTGCTTATTTCTCCGTTATAAACATGTTACTTATAAGCTTTTATGCTAACCCCCATTCCTCCCCTCTCCAGATGATGAGCAAGAGATCGAGTGATCGATAGTCAAGACATCACTCCAAATCTGTATATTTTTGTATTTTAAGTTAGTTTATGGCAAACACAAGGCTTTAGCCGCATTTCAAATAATAATCGTTCATGTATATTTTGTACTTTTGGGTTATGAGGCCAATGATGTATTATAGCTTGAAATACCCATTAAAGCTTTGTAAAACTCTTTACTTTTGATGTTAATGAAATATATTTGTGTTTTGCTCATGACTTTTCAAGTTTTCACATTGCATTCTCAAACATTTCATAAGGGTAAAATCTGTGTTCTGACTTCAGGGGAAAAACTGTATTAATCTATACTGATTTAGACAAAGTTGTCTGCTTTTAAGTTTTAGTTTATCCTCTTAACTTTCCAACGATATAGTGTATATTTGGATATCGAAGTTGAGAGATATGTTCTTTATAATTTAGTGATGCTACATACGATGTATATAGGACAGCTACAATAAATTGCGATTTTGACCCTTTTGGAGGCAAAATTTCTCTTTCGGTTCTTCACGGAATTGTAGATCTAGAAGATCACTTTGAAACCGTCCTAGAATGACCTTAGTTTGACATATCTAGTGAAAGTTATGCCTATTGTCCCAAAACAGGTACAATTATAAATTGTGGACTTATCAATGCTTTTCTATAATACATTTAGGCTTGAGTGGAACTTGAAATGTACTTAGTTAAAAAAATGAGTGATATGTTAGGGTGATGATTGAGGACATAAACATAAGAATGGATTATCGTATTTCAATTGACCAAATAGAGAGTTTTTGTGATGGTATGAGAATGAAGATGAACCGATGATGGTTAATGAGATTACCCCTACAGGGTAATACACTCATGTTTTATGATTTCATACCTGGACTCCAGAAATGGAGTCCAACAAACGTATTTGTGTCTTATGTGTAACATCATGTTACTTATGATAAGGATAAAATAGTGTTTATAAGGGGTTAATGAGAAATTAGAAAGCATAACTCATACTTATGCATAATGTGGCATACACATACATGAGAATATTGATTTTTGCACATTAATATGGTTGTATGTGCATTCATTGAAATTTTCAGGTAAAATTGATTTTCAATGGGAATTGTGGATGGTATTGTCTTAAAAATTAAATTAGAGTGTATTAAATGTGATTTTGGTAATTTTGGCAATATTTCAGATATTTTGGAAATTTGGAGTATTTTTGGACTAGAAAAAATATTAAAATATAGATCAATCATTGTGTGACAAATAGGCTGATAAGTTGATGACAAATGACATTGTTAATAAGTTGACAAGTGGCCTTATGGAAGTGTTGCAATTGGTAGCATGAATGGAGGGAAAATGGGAGTCATGCATTGGAGACATGTGTCAATGCATAAATGAGACACCTAGTAGCTTAGGTGTTAAGTTCTTGTAAAGAAATTTTTGTGGCCCTCACTTTGTTTCTCCACTGAAATCACCCTTGCCATGTTCTAAATTTCTGCATCAATATCACATGAAGTCTTTTGCCAAACTATTCATTAAGGGAGCTACTTCATGTTATCCTTTATGTTGCTGTCTCTATGGTGTGAAGATCATCTTAGTTCCACCTTGATCTTGAACTTGGGTTTGGTGGCTTGAAAGGGCTGATATAGTTGGATCTTTGGAGTACTGATTTAAAGTGACTTTTGAGCTGGCATTAGAACTAAATAAGTAAGTAAAAGATTAGTGTTTACGGCGTGTTAAATGGTTTGGGAATGATGTTTGAATTGGACTGAAATGCATGTGATATTGGTAAAGAAGAATTACTAGAATATGTTAGCTGTAGTGTTCTCTCTAAACATCCTTTGTTGTTTTTGTTATTAACTTCTTCTGCTGACATCTAAATGATATGATACTTGAACCCATAGACTCATAACACATTGTTCTTAATCTCCACCAAAATTTATGAACATCTGAATCCATTCGAAAAAGATTGATGATGATGAATTAGGATGAAAATAATGAGGTGTGCTGGAATCTGATAACTAGAATATTTTACTGAACATGTTTCAGTATTTTGATTATATCTTAATATGTAGAATTCCAAATGAGTTTATTCTTAATTCAAATCAAACTTGAGACATATGTATACAACTTTATTGAAGAAGCAAAATTTTAATTCTATCTCTACGACTTTCAAACTTGGCATGAAATTGAGTATTGGGTTAGGCTGTAGCACTACCAAGGACAGAAATCATATCCTGTTGTTACTGAATAACCTATATTGATGTAGGCAGAATTAGACTAAGGTGTCTTCATCAAAGTTGTATCTTATTCTTTAAGCTTTAAATTGGCATAAAGTTTTTAATTTTTGGATATTGAAATTGAGAGATATGAGTTGTACAACTTGAAGGCATGATCATGCACTAGCCCAAATTTTAAATGTACTCAGTCTACAGTATTTTGAGCATAACTAATAGAATAATGAGTCAAATTGTATGATCTTGGAGTCATTAGAAACTTTAGGCATAGGGGAACAATTTTCTAGAAGAAAGTGTCACATAAATTCATCATTTTCTTGATCTTATTGATTACGCGAAGCTGACCTGAATGAGGCGCTTTCAGCAAAAGCTAGAATCGTGAATGAGTGTGAGAATTTTTGGCACAATTGGAGTACATCAATTTGTTACAGAAATATACCCGAGAATTTGTGATTGCACATGCATGATACATGATACATTTATACATGTGTTTACTCAATTACATAAGTAGTATAGTAATGTGAAATTGTGTTAATGTATATAGGAGAGCAAGTAACGCGACCACTTCTTAATATTACTGGAACGTTAAGGCAATAGGCTTAAGGGAGCAATTGTGAGTAACCTAATATGGTCTCATCTTGACTTGTTTTGTTTATTACTGAACTGAATTTGAAATTGATGAATGTGTTATAAATTGTGTACTGAATTCCGGACATGAATTGTCCAAGGAGTTTTGATGCATGTGAATATCATTGAAAGTGCTACTTGTATGTGAATGAGACTGCCTAAGTGATTCTCAATTAAAAGTGATTGAATGTTATGACTGACTGTATTAACTGAGATAATGTGAATGAAAGTGATTGATTGTATTGAATTAATTGTGGTAGGCATTTCATTTCAATACATGTAATATAAAGATAGTTGTGATTGGTGTTGCTATTGACTGAGACTGCCACTGAAAAGAGCTTAAAGCTCAAACAAATGTGGTTAGAGCCTAAGGCTCACTGTGATAAACAAGCCCGGTGAAACAGGATATTGAAAATGTACACAATCATAATAATGTAAAAACGAATGTGAGTCTCATACATATAGCATTCACATATGATTTGAATTCATTGAATGATTTGTAAAGCTGTAAGAATGTTACATGTTTGAATACATGGTATTAAACAAATAATTGTGTTTTATTCAAGTGTAATGAAGTGATAGTTTGATTAAATTGTTTGGCTGAAATATATTAGATATGTATTTGAATAAGAATGGGATATGTGAACATATTGTAGACATGTATTTGAATGAGATTGGATTATTTGTGTAAGTGAATGTAAAAGGTATGTGACTTAACACGATACATTACTAAAAGTGATGCAAATTATGTGGTTATATGTATTGAATATGTATTGTGATTGAGTGAGCCATCGCGTATGGTCACTCACTGAGTTTGCAAAAACTTACCCAAAATTTGCAATAATTTTTAGGTTCACAAGAAATATTCAGTTAGGCTAGTTAGAGTATAGCCACTGAATCAGATATGGATGAAAGGTCGGGATCAGTTTGCATCTGCATATGTCTTCAGTGATTATTGTTTTGAACTATATTTCCGCAAGTATTGTACGAGTATGTAAATGATTTGATAATGAAATGACATTATGATTGCAAGTGTTTTGTATCTGAAATGGGCCCAAATGGTTGTTGAATTATGATGTTTGTAAAGTGTTCATAATACTTGTGAATAGAAATGTTTAAGAATAAAGTGGACCCGATTTGATTATTGATTTTCGCATATGCGTACATTGTTTTAAAAAAAATTTGTAACTAGTTTTGGCTAAATGATTGTTCTGGCATGCCACTTTTGCAGGGTATATACTCGGATATCACTCAGGATATTGAGTATGTTTCTTGCAAGATTGGGTGTTACACATATAAACATCTTTATACAGGTCTCCATTCAAGGCGATCCTCACATCCATTTAATTAAGTTCCAAGTCAAAATGAGTAACTATATCTATGATGACTTGCAGTGAATCTTTGGTAGAAACAAGTGAGAAGGTTTCTTTGAAACCAATCCCTTCTCTCTGGATATAGCCTTTGGCCACAAGTCTAGCTTCACACCTTTCTACTTATCCACTTAAGTCATGTTTGATTTTGTAAACCCACTTGCACCCAATAAGTTTGCAACCTTTAGGTAGTTCATCTAACTCCCAAATTCCATTTTGTGACATGAAACTCATCTCATCTTCCATTACATTCATCTAAAACGCAAATTGAGGACTATTTATGGCTTCTTGATAACTAACTAGTCCAGAATTATCTCCCACATCAAACTCATATTCCTGTAAATAG
This sequence comes from Erythroxylum cassinoides, assembly GCA_027478405.1. Taxonomy (NCBI): domain Eukaryota; kingdom Viridiplantae; phylum Streptophyta; class Magnoliopsida; order Malpighiales; family Erythroxylaceae; genus Erythroxylum; species Erythroxylum cassinoides. Next base: position 22,437,745 of record JANIPM010000003.1, read on the forward strand.
ACAATATAGTCATCAAGAATGGCACGTCTTGTAGCGCCCCCTTACCGTAGAGTATATACCGGAACGCCCGTAGGTATACCGATACATACCCTACGATGAGGGTGTACTACCAAACGATCAATTCTTTAAAACCTCGTGGCATCAATAATAAAGCAGTAATATCACATTCACTAAATTTAAAAACCAACAAGTATTCTTCTTTTCATAACTACAAAACCATAAGTACAGAGTTCTGACATAACCATAACTGTACAGATCCGAAATAGACAGTGACAACTCCTATCTAGGTCATCCCCAAAATATCCCAAAGGATCCCCAGCTGACCGACCTGTGGGCCATGCTCCTCTTGCCAGCACCCACAC
>JANIPM010000003.1:22506102-22520654 GCA_027478405.1 Erythroxylum cassinoides
TTTTCTTTGCACATGAATAAATCACCACAAATTCCTCATTTAATTTCATTTAAGACTTCTAATTTCCAAGAAAAATTCGGGGTCCAACAAAATCTTTCAATCTTATATGTTCTAATCAATTTCTTTTTTTAAAATAGATGAATTCAAATATGGTCTATTTTCTTTCACATCTGGTTGCACTTACATATTGACTCAAATTTTGAATTGCAAACCTTTGCAGTTATGGAACACTACTTTCGAGCTAATCCCACTAAGAAACTTTAAAATAACAAAAGTAACCTTATAAATAAAATAAAGTGATAATTAATTTCATACAAGAAATAAAAGGGAAGAAATATATATGTATGGCCTAAGTTTTTCTCTTTCATGAATTGTAACGGGCATCTTAAAATCACTACACGTGTTCTTATATGCTTCTATTTATGAGCTAAAGAAATCTTGCATCATCTCATACAAAATAATTGTTCTGACAATTAACAACATTCTCTTATTAACTTTAACTTTCTTTTTAAACTTAGTCTAAGATAAACATTTGAATGAAAAATATCTCAGCAATAAATAACACATAGTAAAGTTGTATTTTCCATATGTTAATAATGACTGCAAGATAAGATGTATACAAAGAAGGTCTATTTTTTAGATTAACCTTGATTGCTACTTTCTCCCTCTCTGTGGTGTCATAAGAAAATTCATTATTTCTTTCTTACCATTATCAGCCAAACGGAGAGATCTTTCGCCAAAAGCTCACAAACTTAGATGATAAATTGACATTGAGGTTAAAACTCAAGGTCTTCAAATATAATTTTGGAAGCCTCCATTGTAACATTCCGTTTCCATACTAAGGATTAGAATCCTAGATTTCAGTTATTGAGAAAATAGCAATAAGAGAGTAGAAAAAATGCATTTCATACTCATGCATAATGTTAGCACTCATACATATGAATTTGAATTTTTGCATACATCAAAATGACTATACATGCATTCAATGATAATTTCCAAGTATAATTGATCTATAAAAGTGATCATAACTGGAATTGTGAATTATTTGTATTGAAAATTTATTTTTGAGAGTATAAGAATTGATTTAGAATTTTTGGTGAAATATTAAATTTTTCTAGAATTTAAGGGTATTTTGGGACTAGGAAAATTGTCAAGTGGCAAAACGATTGTTAAATGGCAGTAGAAATAAGAGTCGAATGACAATGAAAATTTTTATATGTGACACTAAGATTTAATGTCTTATGTCATTGAAAATTGTAGTAGAAATTGGAGACAAAATGGACTAGTCATTAAAGTGGACCAAATGGAACCATGGGAAAGTGACATGTGACAAGTGACACCACTTGATGAAACACATTCTTATAAAGTGAAAGACCATATTTTGGTCTTTCACTTGCCAAAAACGACATCTCCCTTGTTCCCCATCTTCTTCATTTCTTATCTTCTCCATTCTTCTGCTTCTTCACTCACGACACTCTCTTCTCCAAGCCACAAGTTGAACCTTGCATTCTTCCATCACTAGCCATTATATTTTCTTCATTTCTTATTAAAGACCTAACCTTACCACCCTTGAATGGTGATGCACGTGTGAGAGAAGAAAGCTAGGGTTAAGAGAGAGCTTGAAGAGTTTGAAGATCTTGAAGCTAAATAAGTAAGTATAAGCATCACTCTTCTTGAATTGATGAATGAAACATGTTTTGATGATAGTTAAGAGTTAAATGTTCATAAAATGAGGATGGGTTCATGAAGAAATGTGGATGAGAAATGGGGATAAATTCATGTCTTGCTTTTGTATTTTGATGGATAATAGTTTAGGGATGACATAATGTTGGATTGGGTGAGTGAATGGTGTTTAATGAGTGCTGGAAAAATGTTGGCTGTAACATTTTCCATCTGATTATGCTTCAGTTCTTTAGTCATAACTTTTTCTCTAGTTATCCAAATGAGATGATTCTTGATTTGGAGTAAACTAGAGATATATGGCTCTATTTTTCATGAAGTTGAATTCAAATTCTATTTAGAAGAGTCTCAAAATCTAACCTAAAGTTGAAAAACTGGGTATGCGTTTGTAGAAGTTCACCGCGGCAAACTCCTTGCTTCACTACGATAAACTTGAAGGATTTAGCTAGGATTTCTTTCGTGTAAAGTTTTCCGCGACCAACTATAGGTTTCTCCGTGGCGAACTTGTGAAAATTTCACAAGAATTCCTCTCAAGAGGAGTTCACCGTAGTGAACTTCTCTCTATACTGAACATATATCGGTATTTTAAGCATATCTTGTTATGTAGTTATTTAAATGGAATGATTTTTAATTTGGAGTAAAACAAAGACATAGGGATACAAATTATCTGAAGAAATCAAATTCGAAATCGAACTCTAAGAATTTCAATTTCTCGGTGGAAATTGAATGCAGGGCACTAACTCAGAATAAAAGTAGTCTGAAAATATTTGGAGTATAACTTTTACAATACTAAACCAAATTGAATGATTTTAGTGTCATTAGAAACTTATGAGATAGAAGGACAATTCTCATAGAGGAAGTGTTCCTAAATTACTTCATTTTCATTATACGATTGATCATGCACTGTAGACCTGGAGACGTGCTTTAGGAAGAATCTAGATTTTGATCAAATGAGTTGTGAATTGAGATTCTAATGATTTTATTGAGGTATAGACCATAAGTATACATGGTACTTATGTGAGATTGGGAATATGAATGTTTACATGATGACAATGATAGAGTGATACCCGGGATTGTCATGAACATACATTGTACATATTCCATATACACACGTGTGTATAAATGAATGCTTGTAATTGTGAAAATATTGATGTGTGTGTGCATTGTGTGTATTGCATAATTTTGATGTGCAGGATAAATGTCTGCATTCAAACATTTCCAGATCATTAAAGCTAGTACTAAGTTGGAGCGTACTGTGAGTAACCTAGACGGTTTCTTTCAATTAATTGTTTGCTTTAAAAATATGTTTTAAATAATGATATGAATGCGGATTGATTTTGTGTTGATGATGGACAATGAAGGTTTGAGATTTGATGTATGTATGTGATACTGAAGTACTACTTGTATGTGAATTTGATGAAATGTGTGATACATGATTTGATTGTTAAACGCCGAACTTAATTTCGGAAGAAAACTGTGAATATGCATTTGAATGCAACAGTGATACTCAACATTATGTTGAATGACGGATCACAGTTCGAAGATGAAAGTGAAATTAAATGCAAATATGAAAGCATGTGATAGACTGAAATTACGTGAATGTGATGCATTCCATTATATGAATGCATGAAATATAAAAGCAGTTGTGACCAGATATGCCATCAAAAAATAGCCTAAAACTCAGAATGTGAAAAAGAGCCTAGAGCTCAGAAAGTGTATAAGAGCCAAAGGCTCACTATGTAAAATGAGCTATGTATCCCCAACGGATAAGGGACATTTATAAATGAGCCCAATATCTACAATAGATACGGGACAATTGAGCACTTGGTCACAACATCGTAATAATTGAAAAAGAGCCACTTAAGCATTTCATACACATTTTAAATAAGTATGTTTGATTGTTTGAAATGCGAAATTACCTTACTTGTAAGTGAAAATATGACAGATGATGAATTATGCTAAATGTAAGGATGCGAATTACATGTTACGTGTATTAATGTGTTGCATGAATTGAGTGAATCATCGATGATGGTTATCTCATTGAGTTCGCAAAACTCACTCAAAATTTGCAATATTTTTTAGGCGTTGAAGAGTTACTCGGTTAGAAAAACGGAAGTATACATTGTAATCGAGTAAGAGATTGAGATCGGGATTGGTTCGCGTCTGCATTCATTTTCTTTATTTTTTGTATCAAATAGAGTTTTCGCAATTATTGCAACTTATGTATTCGAGCATTTCTGTTTTGTAGTAACTTTCCATGTTGGAGATGTTTGTAAGTGATTTTACAATGTAATGAATTTATGACTACAAGTACTCTATATTTGTAATTGGCCCAAATAGCTATTGAAATTCGGATGATTGTATTACTGTGATTGAAAAAGTTTATGATTAAGACAAGCCCAATTTGGTGATTGATTTTCACGTACATGTGTGTTAAAAAAATAAGAATAAAAAAAGGGTTATACTGAGTTTCTGACTGATTGACTTTACTAGCACGCCACTTTGGTGGGATGCATACTCGAATATCACTCAGGATGTCGAGTACGTGTCTAGCGAGAGTGGGGTGCTACATCCATTCTAGCATTAGACCTAATATACTGAGATGCAACTCCCTTATCACTTGTAAACATTTGTCTTAGCTCCTTCTTTATTAGAACAAAATACTAAAGCGTTAAGAAATTAGTCGTAAATCTTGTAATATCAATATGACACAAGTTACTACCATTGGCGAAACTCTTTTTCATTAAATTCAAAATGCATGTATAATTATAAATGAACATATTCACTTTTCTTGCATTATTCACAGTTCCAGCAATAATAGGAAAGTATATAGCATTTCTTATCTTTTTTAACTACATTTTATTGTAATATGTAGCAAAAATAGTCCAATAAAAAAATTGTACCTACCATGCATGCTTTTCTTAACTACTTTATAAGCAAAATCATTACTACTGATGAATTGTATAATTCACAACTTCTTCAAATATCTCAGAGTATAAGGTTAAATGCATCAATGGACTTTAAAAACATCATCCCCATATTAGAATAAATAAAGAATTTATAATAGGCTTATATGTTTTATTTGTCCAACTATCACATATAATTAAATTCACATAAGTTACCCAAGTTATTCTTTTTTCATCCAAATACCTTTTTGTTTCACAAATAGAGTTACTCAGAAGATTATCTCTATAGTCATCGATTAAAATGTGCTTTATATCCTAGACCATAAGAGGCAATAACATCCACCATAAGCTATTAATAATAAGGTTGAGCACTATTGAATAATACACAAGCATCATACCACCATCTAACCATTAGCATGTATATATTATGAGCTACTTCTTTAGATTGTAAGGTGTTGGTCTGTGATTTACAAGCTAACAATTGCTAGCCTTTAAATACCACAAGTGCACAGGTCTTGATTTGTAGTAACTGAAGGGTCGATCCCCCAAGAAGGGTGAACTAATATAATCTTATGTTATCTAAGGCTTAAAAAATTAATAAAGTGAAAATAAAGACACAACAGAAAGTAAATACTAGAATTTGATTTCAAGAAATTAATTTAGAAATTTAACATGTAAAAAAAATACAATTGAGTAAAAATCAATCAAAAAAATTACCAAGTTATGGGAAAGGGAATTTTCCCTATCATTAATGTTAACCTAGCCATTTCTGTGTTAATGGGGTGTTGGTTCTAGACTATCATAGAGTTGATTATTCTCTCTTGTGTTATAACCATTAAATCCTGAATTATAAACCCTAATTGAATTATAAAAATTACAATATCTCAATTAACAAAAGACCCACTATCCTAATTAGATCTTAAACCTTCTAATAAACTACCGAGTCTCATACAGGATCTCTTTCTACACAATAATCGATATGATTAATCACATGGTCTATTAGATCACCTAACTCTCATTAACCCAATACAATCATTTTTATCTAATTCATCATCTCAGTTTATTACCAAAATATGCAAGTACTGCAATTAATCACAAGACCTAATTAATAAAACACAAAACGACTATATTAACATTAAATCAAGGTAAAATCCTAAAGGAAGAGTTAGACCATCATCAACAATCCAAAATCCATCATCATACAATCCATTTCAATCTTATACATTGAATGAACAAAAATGAAAATGGAAAGGATAACCTAGATTAGATAATCTAGAAGGCAGCAACATCGGGAAACCCAATTCTCTGAGAAGTCAACAATGTCGAAAGGCCCGCTTCTTCTCTTCCTCTTCCTCTTCTCTCTTCTTTTTCTCTCTTTTAGGGTTTTTCAAAAGTGGCAGAAGTGAAGCTCCGTTTTAGGGTTACATATCTTTCCTTTATATAGTTTTTCCAATTAAGGTAACCCTAAGGTCTTTTCCGAGATCAAAAGGTCTAAAAAGTTCCTTGAAAACCTAAAAATAGAGGCACCCTCACATCTGTTTGCACGCAGGCCACGATCGTGGATGAAAGAAGAATGACTTAAGTTACTTATGGGTGTTTAATTATATGTGAAGGTTGGATAAATAGGAGACAAAAGCCTATTATTATTATTTTTGAAGTCTATTGATGCATTTGGCCTTTTTAGGAATACTGATACTTTATTTGAAATATTCGATGAAGTTGTGAATAAATTAGGGCTAGAAAATATTGCTCAATTTATTACTGACAATAATTCAACTTATGAAGTGGCTAGAAGAAGACAAAGCAAGTATAATTCTTTTTTTTGGAAGCCTGATGCTATATATTGCATTGACTTAATGTGAAAAATATAGGGGGATGCTAGATATTTTTCTATTATTTATAAGATTGTGCAAAAAGTAAAAAAGATAACCAAGTTCATTTATAATCGTGCTTGTGTCTTGAATTTAATGAGAAAGGATTTCAGCAATATTAGGAATTTATGTCGTTCTATTGTTACAAGATTTGCAATAAATTTGTTACTACTTTAATGTTTTATTATGATGAAGAAAGAGTCGAGACAGATGTTTACAAGTGTAACTAAGTTATATCTCAACATGTTAGGTTTAATGCTAGATTGGAGGTTTCCAGAAATACTTGAAGATACTGAATTTTGGCCCCAACACCAATTTTTCATCTAAGTTTATGAGCCTTTGGTAAGGGTATTTTGCCTGGTTGATAGTGATGAAAAGGCAACAATGAGTTACTGTTATGATGCCATGAAGAGAGCAAAGGAAGCAATCAAGGTCAATATAAAAAATAGGTCTTCCTTGCACACACCTTATCTTGCAGCCATTAATAAGAGATAAGAAAGACAACTTTACTCTTCGTTGTTTATAGCTAGGGCATTTTTTAATCTTAATGTTTATTTTAGACCAGGTTTTACAAAAAAAGTTGAAGTTAATAGGAGAATATTATTAACTATTACAATAGTTATTACCTGTGAGATGATGCAAGATCTCTTGAGCTCGCAAATAGAAATTTACAAGGAGGCTTCTGGGGATTTTGGGATTTCAATTACTATTTGTCAAAGAGCAAAACTTAATCCAGGTATATATTTTTGTTCACTTTTATTACTTGTTGAAAATTAATCATCATTTTATTTTGTTTATAACGCTACTTTTGTTATCTTATAACTCACAATTTCTTAATAGGACAAATTCAAAAGTAGTGTTTTAAAATTATAAAGGTTTGCAATGCGAATTCTAAGTCAATGTGTAACTACAACAGACTATGAAAGGACTTAGAGTATATTTAAATTCATCCATTCCAAGATAAAGAACGGATTATAGTGCAAAAGATTGAATGACTTGGTCTTTACTTGATACAATTTAAAGCTTTGGGAAAGACATATTATTATCATTATTAAGTTAGATATAATTTCTTATAATTTTTAATTATTTTATTTCTTTTTATTAGGATAATTAATATAACAAGTAGTTTAGTAGATCCAATTATCTCGATCTTTTGACAGATTGGGTTTATGAGGAACTGGGTTTGATATATGAGAGTGACATGGAAGATAATCTTGAGTGAAAAAACATTGAAATGTCATTTGGTGCAATGAATTTGAATGATAATGATGATGAACTTTTCTCAATGATGAGAATTTTGCACTAAATAAAAATTGAGATTAATGCAATTATAGCGGGTATCCCGTATCCGATTGAATGAAGTTTTAAATTTTTGTTTAATTTGACTTATATTTGATGTATATTTTAGACTCTACATATGCAATGTAATTGTAAATATTTTTGTTTTAGGTTTCATTTCTAGTTAGCTTTTCGGCAAAAACTCTTGTTGTAAATTATAATTGCTAGAGAGTAATAGATATTTATTATTATTTTTATTTGATTCTTTTGATATAATTATTATTTATTATATGATGAAATTATAATATTTTAAATACTTTGTATTGTTCTCAATTTTATATTTGTATAATGATTAAATGATCTTTTTTATATTAATTTTTGTTATTATTATATGTAAAATATGTGAAAATTAATGTTAATAAAATAAATAGATTATTATTATTTTAATTTTTTATTATTAAGATTTTTGGATATATGGTTGATGTAAAATTATAAAGTATATAATACAATATATTAATGAACTATTTTGTAATTTTAAAAAATTTAAAGACTATTTTATAAATTTAAAAAGTTACTAAAAATAATACTTAGTATTAACATGTACCAGTACAGTGACATATCATAACCAAGTCTAATACCAATATCGATACGATGTTAATAACACGAGAAGGATGACATTTGGTAGGCATAAGCAAAGGAGATAAGACTCAAATCTAGATGGGTGTGCTTGAAATTCAGAGGAGAGACTATAGAGGTAAAGAAGAGGAAAAGTACAGCAATGGGTTGATGACAGGCACGGGCAGTAATTTTTTTCTTTTAATTTTAGTCCTTAAAAATTTATAAATTCTTTAGTTCCATATTAAACCGGTACGATACTAGTAAATGCCATACAATTTTCTAGCCTATACGACAAGAGTTCAGGGTAGTAAAAAATGCCCAGCCAAAGTTGATTGGGCTTTGGCGATGACTTTTGTTTTTGGAATTTTCTGGCTTTAGTTAAAATTTTTATTCAAAATGATATCATTTTTAAAAAAACAAAATCGGTTTAAATTTTTATAAAAAAAATTAAATTTAATCAGATTTCGAACTACTCAAGCTTAATCGTAAGATTTCGAGCCAAGGTTCCGAACCTTATCTGGCTCTGTTAATTGCCAGGCCTAGCAAGCACTGGCTGATACAATACAATGCGCACATGTATGGTTGATATGTCTCGTAAACTGACAATTAGATATAATATTCAGTAAAAATATTTATCAATTAATATTTAATAAAATAATTATATTCATATTTTTAATCCAAATTTATGGATTAAATTAAATTAATACTTAATTAATAAATATTATGTGGCCCTTAAAATTTATAAATACCATTATCCGTTAAAGATTCATATTCAACCATCATGCAAATAATGAACGAATGAAGATCCACAGTTGAGTTGAATTGAAACTTCGGCAAACGAGGAGAGATTTTGTGGAGAAGACCAGACTTGGTCAAGCGACCTGGTCAAATATTGTTCTCTTCCGGCTTGACTTGTTCTTTCTGGGGTTGGTCCTTTTCCATTTCCGAAAGTTCCAAAAAGTCCAAAACTTCCAGCCTTCTAATTATTCTAATCCTTTTCCTGGATAAGCCAACCAAAATAGTTGAATATTCGCTTGGGCCATTACGTTATTATTACATACAAAATTTAAGTATTAATATTTCTAAAATTTTAATTAAGGTGTATATATCGATAAGTTTTTGACTTCAACTAACTTGAAGAAGGTACGACACTATTAAAATGTAATTTTAATTAAAAATAAAATTTAATTGAAATTACATTCTTTTAATCTCTTCTTACAATATTGTGAATTTTTATCTAACATCTTAATTTATGTCAATATTTTTATGCACACGATTTTATATTTTACTTAGACGAAAATTAAGTTATTTATTTTACTTACGAATTTTAAAATAATATGACAGTAGGATGTACTTGATAATGGTAAAGTTTTGTCTTTTTTTCATTTATTCTTATATTTTCTACAACTTATTGGGCTTTGTCCATTTACAAAAGTTTTCGTCAACCTTAAGTTATCAAATATTATACTCGAATCAGTGTCACATTGTAGCTGTATTCTATTCCTTATGCATACCAAAAAGCTCTTGATTTAAAATAATATTGGAGAAAGAAGAAGGTAATCCACTCCCATTAAAACTGAAAACTTGCTTTTATTGTATTAGCCAAAAAGCTTTAGTAAACATCTTCTACAGTGTGAAATGAACTTCTGACCCTCAAGCAAAACCAGCAACAATAGGAATCTCTACATATTAAACATCAACCGCCCACCTACCCACCCACTCGTAGAATCAAAACTTGGGAACACCAATTGTCAGTCACTCGACTTAAAAAATGTAACGATAAAAGTCATGAAACGATTAGTATAATTGAGACTCTTAAAAGTGGCCGGGGATCGGAGGTTGGCTGGGAACAGGTTTTAACTCTCCCTTGTACGAAGGTGGTGGACAGCCATCCAGATAACCCCCAACGCTACTACTCTTCCAAATCAGAAGCAGAGAACCCCCGAACCTGTGTTTGAGAGTCAAAACTCGAAAACACCTAACACCTGCCAAAAGCTCCAAGTGTACCACCTCAACTTGTGCCATGCCTCTTCTAAATAACTGGGTTGGTCATCTACTGGCCAAAAGGTTTTGTTTTTTGACAGTGACTAGTACTAATATGAAATTTCAGAAGTAAAAGAAAATTTCACGTACGGGCATAAGGTAAGGTCCGCATGGTTTAAATTTTCAGAAATAAAAGAATATTTCCACGTACGTACGGGCAGAAGGTAAGGTCCCCATGGTTCCTTTTACTATCTTCACAAATTCCATGGTTTCTTACTTTCTTATAAGCAACACGTCCTCCTCCATAGTCCATTACTCCATTCAATGATGTATTGGTGCAATTTCTCGCGCTACCTGACGCTGAGAGTGTTCAAACTTACCTATGAAAATGAAATAATTTATTAGAAATACATAATAATAATAAACACTACAAGTTTACCGGTAGAACAAATTTTAAATTAATTATACGACTTGGAAACACCCTTCCTTATTGAATTATGGGCAGAAGTTTCCAATCAATCACCTCGCCCTTGAACACGCCTTGTCCCGTTTCCCATCTAATTCGAAATTTCCAACGTCAATCTCACACATCATCTTAAAATTTCCCAATTATTAAAAAAAAATCTAGAAGGAAAGTGCAAGTTGTGGCTGCTGACTTCGGCTTCAGAATTCAGATTCTTCTCCAAGCAAGAACACATCATCCCTGATGTAACCATACCGCTTATCACCAACTCACATTAACAAAACTCATTTCGATGATCACTCTTGATCCAACGGCCGCTAAACCCTAAACAAATAATAATCCCACACGTGGGCAACTACAACAGATACCGCGTAGGAAATAGGAATGTGAACACACGCATCTTTTTGTCCCTTACTAGGTAATTGTCTTGTTTGGACTTTGGACCCTTTTGCCTTAGCCCTCGAAAGCTCAAATTCCTATAATAACCGCTTATAATTAGGAACTTTCTCCCCAAGCAAATCCTAAATTACGCGCCTTTCTATTTCCGTCATCCAGTCTCTTTCTCCTCTGTGTTCATATATAGTGACACCCACAACAATCAGTCACCCCCCAACAAGAAATAGCACACGACATAGGAAGGGAAGAGCTCTTGGGTTCCCAACAATCAGCGTTCAAACAGAAACCTAGTACCTCTCTCCCAATAATTCACAACCAACTCCTAGTTCCCATACTACACATAGATACAAAAGACTTTTCAAAGGATACTCTTTTATCGTCCTCTTACAGAGAACACTAGAGAAAGAGAGAAACTTGATTCTCGTTTTCTGCTCTTCGATTGATAATGTTGATGGGTTCTCGTGGGTCTGTTGATTACGAAGGAAGATTGATGGAGGATTTCGATTTGAAGCTGAAAGTGAGTGAAAATGACGAAAATGACTGCAGCTTGGAGATTAGCAATCGTGTTTTAGTGGACAAACACGAGGTTTCGCCCGGATATACCGGAGAAGATGACGACGATGATGAAGATTTTACCTTTATTTGCACGAATTCTGATGGGTCGTCGATATCCGCCGACGATGTCTTCCAAAACGGCCAGATCAGGCGGGGTTTTCCTTTATTCAACCAAAATCTTCTCTTCTCTAGAGATGAAGATTCCCAGCCTGAAAACTCTGCCGCCCTCCGATCACAATTTAGAAAGATCTTTGTAGAGGAGCGAGACAATGGTGAGTCGTCATCGTCGGAATCCGACGAGCCGGAGGGACCGTACTGTGTGTGGACAGGCAAAGCCGTGGACTCCTCGCCGGAGGTGTGCAAAAAGAGCAACTCCACTGGGTTTTCTAAGCTGTGGAGGTTTAGAGAACTGAGTCTAAGAAGCAACAGCGATGGTAAAGACGCATTTGTTTTTCTAAACAACCAACATCCTCCAGTCCCCAAAACGACAGCAAAGAAATCGGGTGATACAGGCAAGAAGGCAGAGAGAAGCGTAAATAGTAGCCAAAATGATTTTGCGGAGAGGAAGAGGAAGGTGGTGGCCAGTAAAGTTAAGAAAGGTGGCGTAGCGGCGGTGTCGGCGGCGGAGAAGCACTACGTTGAGAACAGAAAGATGAAAGAGAGTTACAAACGGAAGTCATATTTGCCGTACCGACAGGGTATTGTGGGAATTTTCACCAACGTTAATGGGATGAGCCGGAATGTTCACCCTTTCTAAGCAGATTTGTTTTTAAATATAACTTTCTTTTTTGTGATTCTTCTTTTTCTGGATTGGTTTTATTCTTTAGTTAATCACCCATTGTAAATGTTTCTTATAGGTTGGTGATGATCATTAGAGATTTGTATTGGTTTTAGGGATGAGTGTGATAGTTATATGTAAATTCATATTAGCATTTTTTTTCTTTCTTAACAAAATGTCTGTTTGTCGGTTACCCCTTTTGAATGCTTGCATATAAACCAAGTTGACAAAAATAGCGAGAATCGTCCTTTCGTCTTTTGGTGATAAAAAAGAATGTTAATCCAGATGAAGTTAAAGTTTTATATAATCTAATTTGACTCAAATGAAAACGTAGTTAACCGCATGTGATAGATAAATGGCCGATTAAGCATTCTCCTTTTTTTTATTTGGTCAAAACGTTTATATGAAGAGAGTGTTTGTCAAGACTTGATTAGCTTGTCGCTTGATACTTTGGCAAGAGGCTCGACCAAGGTCAACTTGGCGCATGTGTGCCGCTTGCTCACACCGTCTCATCCTAACTTTGACTTAGCTACTTCCCATTCTTTCTTAGCCAGATTTATTTACTTTGCCCGGAAGAGAGTTATGTTTTTTTTTAATCGAGTTTGCACATTTTTATTTCTTTTAAATTGTTTCAAACGTTATAATTTTTGACAAACTTACAAACACTCTTCAAATTTATAACACTCGTATACGAAACCTACAACCACCTACATACATGATAACCATATTTTTTTACATACATTCATGACATATATTTTCATTTATTTATAGGAATTGCCATCACACATTTGTTTATTCAATGCTATATATATACATATTAAAAAATTTCATATCACTTAACATTGTCATTAGTAGTAGTATTACGTCTTTACATTTATATGATAATCCAAAATAAATATTACATATAATTTAAATTATTAGTTACAAATTGTTAAGAAGGTACAATTTCCTTCATTACATATACATTAATCTTTAACTAAAAAGATACATTCCAAAGTACATTTACTTTTAGCAGTTGGCCTTGGTCCTTACAAATGATCTATGTGCTTTATTCCTATTACTTGGACCTACATGAATTAACACTCGTGCTAAGCTTGAAAGTTTAATAGGGAAGTACTTAGTTTGGATGATCACTCACAGTAGTCATCTGCCAAGCACACATATATTCATGACTATTATAAGCTCATATAAATAGAGATGGAATAATTAATCAAGGTACATAATGCAAATAGCTTCAATATGTTATTCATATACCGTAAATTCACATTAATAAGCCAAAATACGGATATTCAATGCTCATCAATACAAATTATTCATGCTGTCATGCTGTATCTCATACTTAAAACTGTTTAGTTTACTTTATATGTTAGGCCTGTATATTCCTATGAGTGTAGATAACGAGAGTTGTAGATATCCGATGATATCAAACTATAGATACCCAAAAATATCGAACTATAGATACTCGAAGGCATCAAATTATAGAGATACTATAATCTCGAAATGAAGACGCCATTGGTATGAAACTGAAGCAGCTACATTATAACCCTATCGCCATGCCTATCTATCCACCACCATGATAATAAAGTAGACATTATAACATTTTCTTTTAATCATTTGCCAATTTCTAAGTGTTTGCAAAGTTTCAAAAACATCGGAAAAGGTTTGAGTGGGATTCAAAATTGAAAGAAAAAAAACTCAAAATATTACAATTTGGGCTAGGCACACAATGAGTTTAAAAATGGGCAAACAAATTAGTCTAGAAGCAAATCACACCATGGTCTCCACTTATTCAATAATTTTATATAGAAAACGTTCAAATTAAGATTTGAGGTCTTCTAAACATTTGTTCCTATGTCTACAGTTTCCATATCATAAAAAAGTAGGCCATTTGGACTTCTAAATCATGAAATAGGCCCCAAACATTACAAGTTGCTCCAAAATAATGGCAACATTAGGTTATCATTTTCGATCTCAATTTCCAAGATAATGTAGCTAGAATTAGGTTAGAGTCTCTTCTAGATATT
>JANIPM010000003.1:22520754-22531914 GCA_027478405.1 Erythroxylum cassinoides
TATAAATTCCTATACCTCGTTTAAATATAAAACATGTTAAATTGTACTTAATTATCTTCACAAAATTAGTATGTAAACTTATATAGTTGTACTATACACATATAAGCAATAAATATGCATATAAATAATCTATATACATGTAAATTACCTTTAGCATGCATTACGTTCAATATTAAATTTCAATATTTAATCACCTAATTCATACATGGTAAGTCATATTTCATTTATTTCTAAGTATTTGCAGAGTTTCATAAACATCGGAAAAGGTTTGAGTGGGATTCAAAATTGAAAGCAAAAAATACTCAAAATATTGCAATTTGGGCTAGGCACACTGTGAGTTTAAAAATGGGCAAACAAATTAGTCTAGAAGCAAATCACACGATGGTCTCCATTTATTCAATAATTTTTATATAGCAAACGTTCAAATTAGGATTTGAGGTCTTCTAAACTTTTTTTTTCCTATGTTTATAGTTTCCATATCATAAAAAATTAGCCATTTGGACTTCTAAATCATGAAATAGGCCCTAAACGTCACAAACTGCTCCAAAATAATAGCAACATTAGGTCATCATTTTAGATCTCAATTTCCAATATCATGTAGCTAGAATTAGGTTAGAGTCTCTTCTAGATATTCTTAGTGCTATGTTGTTTCATCTCCGATTAGAATCACCTAATTTAGAGGTCTGTAATCTGAGTTATGGCCAAAACAATGAGACTGGTTCAAATAAACCCTAGACAAAATTCCACTTAACGTTACTCTCTTGTCATATTCAACTAATTCCATGCAAAGTAACACCAAGATACCATTCCAGTAGTCATTCCATGTCTAAATTAATCTTTGTACACATTCAAACATGCACAAACATAAATGAATCTAAGAGTAGTCCCAAACCTTGAAATTGGCCAATTAGCTCTTCTAATGATTTTCCTTCTCTTCCCTTTTAGCTTTGCTTGATTCACAACTAGAAACACCACAAATACATATCTCAACCCAATTCTAACCTTATAATTCCAGTTCTTTATAAGCAAAGCAAGAAAAGATGAAGATGAGAAAAAACCCATTAACTTGTACCTTGATTTCTAATTAGGATTAGCTTGATTCCTTACGCAAAACGATGTGTTTAAGAAGATGAAATGGAGAGGAAATAAGAAGATAAAAATATGGAGTTAAAACCCTATATGTACCGTCCCTCTCTCCTCTCTTATACTTCCATTCGTGAAATTTCTAGATTTATGACTAAATGCCTAAATTGGGGTTAAACTTTTTTGGGATTAATCAATTTAGGGCCAAACTTTTTAAGTTGCTCAATAATGGTATAAACGTTCTCATGTCTACTCAATGTTAGGTTATTTTGAATCGAAATTAGGAAGTGTTATACACGTGTTATTATGGACAAGTCAGTTGATCTTTAGATGTCACGTTAAAAACGTACGTGACTTACATAGATATTTAGAAAAGAACAAAAAAAGAAAATCATTTATGTTTATGATAGAAACACCAAATTGATTTTTAATCCCCAAATTTTCACCCTGTTTCTCTCTAAAACTTAGGAATAGAATTGTTCAATCCATCCCTCTCGCTGATTTGCCCTCCTTCATGCACCATTACTGTCGATCACTTTAATCCCTCTTGTTGATCCACCTTTTATTCCTTCAGCGTAAATGTTCTCTCTAGTAATCGCCAAGTATGTTGATGTGTATCACGCTACCATTTTGAGTTGTTAACATTTTGCAAGACCTTTAAGGTTTGACATATTACAAGTCATTTGAGATTTGGTGTTTCATTACACTTTTGTAGTTTTCATGAATATGTAGATTGAGAAGACTTTTGTAGTTTTCATGTGTAGTAGTGAATAAACCTAGCAAAATCTATGCTTCTAGTCCATATGCATGTTGTTCAATCAGCATCATTAGTGACTTGTCTTTCTACATGAACCCCTAAAGTTCACATGGATCTTTGTTTTTGGATGATTTCTATTTACTTTTTGGCAATCATTTCACTGAAAACTCTTCATAATTGTTGATCATCATGTGATATCCCTTCTCTTTGCTCTCTGTTTATCTAAGGCTTGCATCAGATTTATTGTTAATTTTTCAGGCTCATATAAAAAAGATAATGCAAGCTGATGAGGATGTCGGGAAGATAACTTTGGCAATTCCTATTATAGTTTGTGAGTTGCTCTTTTGATCTTTGTTATAAGCATGCAGTTTGTGAAAACTTAAAAGTGACAATTTGTAAAACTTTGAATATGAGTATAATTTCACATTTTGCAAGATTATGAGTGCAAGATTATGGTCCCTTGTAAGTGTTTTCCTAGTAACCATTTTTTTGTCTCAAAGGGGCACTTGATTATTAAAAATAACTTGTTCATAAAGTGTTTCCCTAGTAAATATCTTTTTTGTCTCAAAGAGGCACTTGATTAATAACATTTTTATAAACAATTAAATTTTCAAAGTCACGTCAAGTATTTCTCCAGTAATAAAAAATGAAAATCACCAAAGATACTATATATTTTTTAAATTGAGTAAAAGTCTGATATTAATGTCATGTATGTAAAATTAAAATAAGACTTTCAATTGTTTATAGACTACACTTAGTAAGATGAGGGTTAATTCTCTTAAATATGAACCTAAAATTTAAACCAAAGAGTTTTAAAACATGTTATGTTAAAGAAAATAACCTATGCAACTTGCTAATCCATAAACATAATGTTAAAATTTGTTGTTCCTTTTTGTGGTGATAAAAACTAAATGCATGCACAAAACAAAATAATGTCAAAGCCAACGCACGCAATCCAAATTACTAAAAACAATTCACCCTATTTTTCAATTTTCGCGCATAAAACAACCAAGTCATGTCTTTATATATCCCCCTTCCCCTAATATTAAATTTTGCATTATCCTCAATGTAACAGTTAAATGCAAAAAAAAAGGAATATCTAAGCAAAACAAACAAATAAAATAGCAAAAATATTTTGATTTTTTATGAAAATAAATAACTATATAATAAATAAATAAACTAAAGGGAAAGAAATTCAAATCTAACTTTTGACTTGGATTGCCTCCCGACATCCTCCTCTGTTGTCAAGGTGTTTCTTTAGTACTTAGGATGGATTGAGCAGACGATTTCCTAAATAACTGGGTTTCTACATTGCTTAGACTAGTGTAAATTTGTCCTATTTGAGTTTCTAATGTTATAGACGTGCATCTGTCTTCTTTTGATATTCTACCCCCTGTGTGTGTACTTGCCCAAATTGATTAGCTAATTGTTTTACCATATCTTCTAAGGATTGACCAATGGGTTGGTTTTTAGGTGACTTAGACATATAAGGTCTCTGATTATTTTAGTTATTAACAAAATTAGGTGGGTTCATCCTAGGTCCATATCTAAAGTTTGGATGATCTTTTCAACCCTTATTATAAGTATTTAAGAAAGGGTCATATTTCCTTGGTGTTTGTCCTAGATAACTACCCACAACATTTACATCTTGAACCTGCAAAGAAGGACATGCATCAATTGTATGAGTAAAATCAATGCAAGTTCCATAAGCGCGAGCTTGGATACTACCACCAGCTACAAGTTTGGACATTAAAGTGGTCAAATGAGTTACTTGTTGAGAATTTTCCTTTAGTTAATCTTGAATGTCATTCACATTTATTTCGTTAACTCTCCTAACTTGATTAATCTCATTTTTGTTCCAAATTGTTGTGAATTTTCTAACTTGTGAAGGAGTTTTATCAACTAATATCCGCCATTAGCTGCATTTGTTATGCTCCTATCATATGGTAAAAGCCTTCATAGAAATATTGGATTAATAATTGGTCACTAATCTAATGATTGGGGCAACTAGCACACAATCTTTTAAATATTTCCTAATATTTATATAATAACTCATTTATTTTTTGTCTAATTCCACATATTTCTTTCCTAATAGATAGAAAATATTTTTTAAGAAAACCTCTATACAATTCCACCAATGTATTTATGGATCTAGAAGGCAAATAATATAACCAATCTTTGGCAAAATCATACGATAAAAGCGGAAAAGTACGTAATTCCACTTGTTCATCAATTCCTGCTTGTCTCATAGTAGAACAAACAACCTAAAATTTGTCTAAATGTCTATGAGGATCCTCACATGTACATCCATAGAATTTAGTCAATAAATTTAATAAACTTGAATTCAGCTTGAAAGGTCTTTTCAAGATTGGGAAGACGATGCATAAAGGTTGATCTTCTAAGTTGGGCTTTGAAAGTTGCTTCAAAGTAGTTGTAGCCATTTTATGCTTTCGTCTTCCTCTTCCAATTTGAGTTGTACGTTCGTTTCTTTTCCATCTCTTAATTTCATAAAAATTGCCTACTATCTTCTTCACTAATTTTTTCCAAAAAAAAAGAATTGTTAGTTATGATTCAAAAATAGATAAAATAATAAACAAACAAACAAACTAGGCAAATAAAACTTTCTCCGAAAATGGTGCCAATATTTGATACGTGTTGTTAGGCATACAAATTTAAATCCTTATTTGCTTTCAATGTATTAAACAATGTAGCATATGACAAAGAAGAGTCGATCCCACACAAAAAATTAATTTACTAAATTAGTTCATTAATTTCAATACTTTCAAAATAAACAATTACATCCTAATAATTTCGCGCATACAAAAAATTCAAAACAAAATATAAACATTGTCAACTTATTACCACATAATTAAGATACAACGTCAAAACTCAAGAAAATAAACTTACAATACATCTTAGAACAAAAATAAAATCCAATTTTATAATGCATTGTTATTTTTATTTTGAATACAATACATTAAGTTATACTGTTTTTCAATTTGAGAAAGAGTGAACATACATAATAAAGCACATATAAAGATTTCATCCAATTATACTCGTATAGAAAATTAACCTCATTAATTAGAAAAAAAATTCAAAAACTAAAATAATTACAATCATGGAAATCTATGAATTATGCTAAACTAATACGTAAATAAAAGAGGGGGGTTTTGATTTTGGTGCTTAGAACGAATCAAATTAGATCAAAGAAATAAAATATAAATCTAACATACTATTTTTAAATGAACAAGTTTTAAATTTTAATTTAGTTACGTAATTTTAACATAATTAAGATAATCTGAGACATTTAACGAATTAATTATAGAAACCAACTAATTAGTTTCTACCTATTTCTTTTTACTTTAAGAAATTGAACCAGCTCAACATGTCAAGGATAAAGAAATGCAATTAACAACTGAAATTTGACGTTAAAATTTCAGCAATTGTATAAGCTTTAAATTTATTTAGTCATTAATTGAATTAAATAAAAAATAATATCTCAAATAATCAAATCAACATAAATAAACTAGAATTCAACAGGGAAATCAGAAATAAGGAAAGTAAGGGCATTCGAAAAACTTATTGAATTTTTCTGCCACCTCAGATCAGCCCTAAAAGGTCTGTGATTTTTCGTCCGCTAGTAACAAACCAACTCGATTCTAGTGTGCATATGGTTATCCAAACAATCACGAAGCTATTTGCGATGATTCTCGACTTCAACCCACCTTGGAAGACATAACCTTTCAGAGAACTCTCTTATCGCATGACTGTTTGCTCTGTAAGAGACATATTATTCTTGTATACAGAAAACAACATGAATGATGCAAGCCCAAGTCTTAGATCCATAATCAGCTCCAGCCCAAAATTTCAGCTCCCTCATAGTAAAAGAATGCACCTGCAACATATACAATAAATCCCACAATTCTGTTGTAACAAACTTTAGCTGTACAGATACACAAATCCCTGTATATATATTCAATCAATGAAAGGAAAAAATGTGGCGATTACATCATAAAATTTATTTCATCATCTTACATGGTATCAGAGCTACAAAGGACAAACGTCCATGACTCACATTTCAGAAGCTTCTTCTTTTGCCAATCACCCTCCTGATTCTCAACAACATCAAACCACCACAACTATGGCCTCTCTTGATTTCTCTGCACTTGCTAAAACGCTCAATTTCAACTTACCCATTAAGTTGCATAGACATAATTTTATCAATTGGCGTGCACAGGTTCTAGCAGCTATACGTGCCTTGGAGCTTGAGACCTTCATCACACCAGACATTTCACCACCAAATCCAGTGGTTCTTTCATCTTCTGAAACTCAACCTTCATCAAACCCAGATTTCAGAGACTGGAAACGTTCTGATCAGCTCCTTCTCTGCTGGTTGTTCTCCACCATTGGTGATGATGTAATTGGACAGGTCAACACTTTTTCCACTTCACTTGAGGTATGGCAAACCCTTGAGAGGTTGTATGTGCAGACATCCATGGTGCATGTTTTGCAGCTCAAGAAAAAACTCTCTACAATACAAAAAGGTGCTCTTAATATTTCAAAATATATGCAGAAGATTAAATCAGTTGGAGACTCTCTTTTAGTTGCAGGACATCAAGTCCCTGAGCATGAACTCATTCTAAGGGCTCTAAATGATTTAGGACATGAATATGATCCAGTCGTTGTGTTTCTCACCCATACTATGAAAACTTCTACTTTACAAGATACTCAGTATACTTTAATGATGCATGAGACTCGGATTGAACAACTTAATGCTCTATCTACACAGACTACTGCCACTTTCTTCATATCTAACATTGCTACTTATCACACAAATAATAACTTCAATAGACAGCCACATCATGGAAGCAGATCTGGCTATAGAGGTAGAGGAGGTAGAGGCAAAAATGGTAGATGGTCTGGAGCTGGAAGAATCTTTTATCAATTGTTCCAAAAGCCTAGTCAAGATGCTCTCAAATGTTATAAGCGATTTGATCAAACCTGGCAAAGTTCACAAAGTTCACCAAATTGGCAAACACAACATCAATCTCATAATGCTTCAGGTAGCTCTCAGCATCACAGATTTGGTCCACAGACCTTCATTGATCACAATCAGCCACCTTCCTACACCCCCAAAGATCTTGGAAGTGACTCAACCTGGTTTGTTGACAGTGGTGCTACCCACCATGTCACCTCTAATTTGAATAATCTCACAGACAGCTCAGCATATGGAGACAAGGATCATCTCACTGTGGGTAATGATAATACTCTCTCCATAGCTCATACTGGTTCTTCTTTCATTCATTTTCATGATAACAAACACACCCCTTTAGTCTTAAAAGAAATTCTTCATGTTCCTCAAATAACTAAAAATCTTTTGAGTATCTCTAAACTCACAAAGGATAACAAAATCACAGTAGAATTTACTGACAATTATTGCTTGTTTAAGGACAAGGTTTCAGGGAAACTTCTGCTTAGAGGAATGCTTCGAGATGGGCTCTATAGTTTTAAAGCTACTACTCCATCACAGACTGCATTTTCTACTTCTTTTTCTGGTTCCTCTAAGGACCTTTCTCCTCAAAACTCTACTGCTAATGTATTCAACAAATGTGAAGCTTACAATATTAAAAAATCTGCCAATGTTTGGCACACTAGACTTGGCCATCCATCCAAACATGTACTGCATTTGATTTCAAAATCAATGAACTTAAAGTTTGATCCAAGTAATCTTCAATTCTGTAATTCATGTAGGCAAGGTAAATCACATTAACTTCCTTTTGACACACATGATATCACAGCCACTAAACCTCTTGAAATTGTGTACTCGGACATTTGAGGACCCTCTCCCCACCCATCCAGTGAGGGTCACCGATATTATCTCATCTTTATTGATGCATACTCACGATTTACATGGTTTTATCCTCTTAAACTTAAATATGAAGCTCTAGCCACCTCCATTCGGTTCAAAACTCACATTGAACTACAACTTGACCACAAAATAAAAGCAATTCACACAGAAATTGGGGGGGGGGGGGGTGGAGAATACAAAGCCTTTTTACCTTTTCTCAATCAAATGTTACCCTTTCTCAATCAAACTGGCATTCACCATCGCTTCAGCTATCCCTACACTCACCAGCAAAATGGTGTTTCTGAAAGGAAACACCGACACATTACAGAAACTGGCTTAACCCTACTTTCCCATGCCAATATGCCTCTCACTCTATGGCTTGAAGCCTTTTCCACAGTTGTTTACTTAATCAATAATCTTCCAACACCACTTCTCCATAATAAATCACCATTTGAACTTCTATATCACAAATCCCCCAACTACTTTCTCTTAAAAACTTTTGGCTGTAGTTACTATCCTTACCTATGGTACTATTCCAAGCACAAGCTTGATTTTCACACTACTAAATGTGTCTTCTTAG
This sequence comes from Erythroxylum cassinoides, assembly GCA_027478405.1. Classification (NCBI taxonomy): domain Eukaryota; kingdom Viridiplantae; phylum Streptophyta; class Magnoliopsida; order Malpighiales; family Erythroxylaceae; genus Erythroxylum; species Erythroxylum cassinoides. The sequence continues at coordinate 22,529,023 of JANIPM010000003.1, forward strand.
GGTATAGCCCTCTTTATCGAGGGTATAAGTGTCTCAGTTCAAATGGCAAGGTTTTTATTTCTCGACATGTTGTTTTCAATGAATATGAGTTTCTTTGTACTTCTCTTTTCCCCCCCAAACCTCACTCAACTTCACCCTTTACAGGGTTACCTCTCTCTGTTTTAGCTTCTACTGCCTATCCTCAGGTCTCATCTCGAAGCACTCCCCTTTCAACAGGTTTACCTGTCATGCCTCCTTGCACCAGCAATCGTTCTCAGGTAATTCCTCTCTCTCCCTTTCATGTTCATTCTCCTATCACTTCTACCTCTTCTTTCTCTTATTAGCAGCCTACCTCCACTCCTCCTACATCATATCCTACTCACCCTCCACCAACCCAAAATATCCATCCCATGCAGACTCGATCCAATCATGGCATCTTTAAGCCTAAAACCTATTCTGCTGCTTTAACCTCTTGTCTTACCTCAGAACCTACCTCTGTCTCTCAGGCCCTTCAAGATCCTATGTGGAATCAAGCTATGAGGGATGAGATCACTGTACTACACAACAACCATACCTGGACCTTGGTTCCTTATGTACCTACCATGAATATTCTGGCTACTAAGTGGGTTTTTTGCACAAAATACAGAGCTGATGGGTCTCTGGACAGATTTAAGGCACGCCTTGTTGCCAAGGGATCCACTCAAACCCCTGGCATTGACTATTCTGAGACATTCAGTCCAGTAGTCAAAGCATTCACCATTAAGGTGGTTTTGTCTCTTGTAGTCTCACATAATTGAGATATCTAACAACTTGATGTCAACAATGCATTTCTCAATGGTGATTTGCAAGAGGTTGTCTACATCAGCCAACCTCAAGGTTTTGAAAACTCCACTCACCCTGATCATGTTTGTCACCTCTCCAAAGCCCTATACGGCTTGAAACAGGTTCCTAGAGCCTGGTTTCAGACTCTGAAGGCAGGTTTCAACACTTGGGGTTTTGTCAACTCTAAATCCGACACCTCTCTCTACTACTATAGGAATAATGATTTACTCCTAATTGTCTTAGTTTATGTTGATGAAATTCTCCTTACGGGGAACAATAAAACAACTATATAGGATCTTATTGCTAAGCTTCACTCTCAGTTTGCTCTCATGACTCTAGGAAGTATAAAATTCTTTCTAGGGTTTCAGGTTTACCGTAATGAGACAGGGCTGTATCTCTCTCAGAGTCATTATGTGCGAGACCTGCTTCACCGTGCTAATATGTCCTCTTCTAAACCTTGTGCCACTCCCATCTCTACTGGGTCCAAGCTCTCACTCCACGATGGTCTCCCCTTCTCGGACCCTTCATTATATCAAAGCTTAGTGGGGCTCTCCAGTATCTCTGCAACACAAGACCCGACATCAGCTAGAGGTGAGGTATGCCAGTACAACAGATCAGGTACCTGACTTACTCACGAAGCCCTTGACAGCCACATGTTTTTCTTATCTAATATCCAAACTCAACCTTATCCCAAATCCCAGGTCTCGTTTGAGAGGGGATGTAAGAGACCAATTGTCTTCGTGTACAGCTAACAAAAAGAATGCTGCCAGCCCAAGTTCCAGATCTAGATCCAGCTCCAACCCAAATATTAAGCTTCCTTACAATAAAGGGATGCACCTGTACGATATACAATAAAATACCACAATTATGTTGTAACAAACTTTAGCTGTACAGACTTACAAATTCCTGTATATATACTCAATCAATGAAAAGAAAAACTGTGGTGATTACATCATAAAATTTGTTTCATCTTCTTTCATGTATGAGATTGTCTAGAACAAGATTAACAGAGAGTTACGGAAACATAAGATCTTCTTGAATTTTCTCCTATAAATTATTTCCAATGAATAATCTTTTTATGTCATATAAAATTTGGGACAAAACAAAGCATCTCTTTTTACTTATTCAGAAACCACATATCAACCTGAATCTACTTAATTACGTAAAACTCAATCCCTATCCCTCTAATTCCCGCTTAAAAATGTCATGGCTTACTCATAAAGCATTTAATGCTTACAGAATGTCAAAGCTTTTCATAAAGCATTTAATGCTTCTGAAAAGCTTTTCCAATCCTTTTAAATGAATACACAGATAATGTTTTGGTTTAAATAAAGCATTTAATGCTTCTCCAGACTTTTCATTCATGCTTTTTTACTAAAATAACCCTAATGCCTTCTATCAGAGCTCTTACACTTATTGCATCTACCTATTGACTTCTATTTGAGCTCTTACACTTATCGCATTTGTCTATTGACTTTCCATGTGGAAATTATGCTTGCCAAATCGCCAATAATGTGCACTTCTTTAAGCACGACAATTGATGGAGCTTTTGGATTTGATCAAGTATTATTTCCCATTGTTTTCTTCTCGCTTTTGTGCACTACTGTGATTTATGATGGTGGTTTTTGTTATTCTGGGTCCTTTTGAAATAGGTTGTAGATAATCGTCGTCACTCCGCTTGAACCAGTCAAGATTTTGTTTCAGGTATTATTTCCCGTTGTTTTCTTCTCAGTTTTGTGCACTGCTGTGATTCATGATGGTGGTTTTTGTTGTTTTGGGTCCTTTTGAAATAGGTTGTGGTTTTTCATCTCAGTTGTTACTATTAAGAAATAGATAGTGTTAATAGTTAGAGAAGCTGAGATCAGGCTTTTCCTTTGAGAATTCTTGGAATGAATTACAGCCTCACTTGATATTATTATCACTTTTGGAGTAGTGACGATCTCTTACCTGGTTTTCCCTTCCCAAGTATTTTGCATTAGTTTTGCAAATATTCATAAAAGTGAGAAAACCCGACGGATAATCGCAAACTGTGATTGTTTTGTCTCCTTGTATAAAAGTTTGAAATTCACATAGAGTGTTCGTATAACTTGC
>JANIPM010000003.1:22588343-22605912 GCA_027478405.1 Erythroxylum cassinoides
GAAAATCTCAGAAGGAACTCTGAGGACTGGACGTAGCCCACGGTTTGGGGTGAACCAGGATAAATCCTTGTGTCGACCACTTCTATCTCTATCCTTACTTTAGATTCAAGTTTTCATTATTACTTAATCAATAAACAAAGTTTTCAAAAGTTTTGATTACTTAGAATCTATCAGATTTTGGTAAAAGAACTTTTACTTTTAACAAACGTTTTTGAAAGAATTTCAAAAGGGGGAATACACAATTCAACCCCCCTTCTCATGCATTCTATACTGTTTTATAAGTATTGTATTAACGTGTGATTCACTTCACATAATGTATTGAAATCAAGAAAATAAAAAAACACAAGTAAGGGGATGAGAACATAGGGATTCAAAAAGCGCTCAGTGACTTGAAAACAGAATTCACAGCTCCAGTCTTGCATTCCTAAAAACCAAAACAAACAAAAAGAAAATAAGGTACTCAAATTAAAGCAATAATAAATAAAAAGAAATTGAAACAATAAAGAACTAAAATGAAAGGATAAGGTTGGGATGCCTCCCAATAAGCGCTTATTTAAGGTCACAATTTTGACCCTTATTAATTGATATCAACTAATGCATGTTGGAGCTTCAAGCTCCATCATTTCCACGATGTGCATTTGAAATCCCTCAAAGTAGGGCTTGAGATGATGCCCATTGACTTTATACTCTTTCCCTATCATGGCACTTCTGATCTCCACGACTCCATAGGGATATACCTATGAAACCTCAAAGGGACCTATCCATTAGGAGCGTAACTTACCTGGAAAGAGCTTGAGGCATAAATGATTTAAAAATACTTTCTAACCTACCATAAATGTCCTCCTAGAGATGTTGTGATCATGGAACTCTTCGAGCTCTTATAACTGAAATCATCTATGGACACCAACAACTTCTAACTCTATGTTACACTTCTTGATTGCCCAATAAGCCTTATGTCGTAGCTCTATTGGAAGGTGTCATGGCTTCCCAAAAACAAGCCTAAATGGTGGCATCCCTATTGGAGTATTGTGTGTATGCCCATAAGGCATCGTTGAGGTGCAAATTCCAATCCTTCCTATTGAGATTCATCATCTTCTCTAAGATGGATTTGATCTCTCAGTTGAACACTTCAGCCTGACCATTCGTCTGAGGGTGATATGCGGTTGAGACTCGATGCATCACTTTATATCTCTTCAGGATGGTCTTAATCGTCCGGTTGCAAAGTGAGTCCCCTTGTCGCTGATGATGGCTTGTGGGACTCCAAACCTTGAGAAAATGTTGATTTCAAAAGAGCTTCTACCATTCGAGAATCTTCAGGGCTTCCACCCATTTTGAAACGTAATCAACTGCAAGAAAAATATATTGAAATCTAAACGAGGAATGAAAGGGACCCATAAAGTCCATGCCCAAAATATTAAAAATATCACAAATTAATATGGGTTTTGAGGCATTTCCCTACGAGAACCTAAATTAACTATACACTAACAATTGTCACAAGTCCTATAGAAATCATATGCATCTCGAAATAAAGATGGCCAATAAAACCCACACTTTAGAACCTTACGAGTTGTCCGCTTTATGACAAAATGACCTCCACAGGCATAAGAGTGACAAAATGTCAAAATGGAAAGAAATTCATTGTCAGCTACGCACCGTCTGATGACTTGATCCGCATAAAATCGCCATAGGTAAGGATCATCCTCTCCTTTTGTTCCTTAGTGAAATCTATAGGAAATATATGAGAAATTAAGAAATTCACTATATCAGCATACCAGGGAGCTGTCAATTGTATTGGATATAGCTGCTCATCTAGAAAATCATCATTAATAGGGTCCGTGTTAGCACCAAGCTTCACTAAGCGGCTCAAATGATTTGCTACTTCGTTCTATGAGCCCCTCTTATCCTTTATCTCCACATCGGACTTCTGAAGTAGGAGTATCCAATGGATGATCCTTGGCTTTACCTCCTTCTTCGTAGTAGATACTTCAAAGTTGTATGATCAAAATAAATAGTAATCTTAGTACCCAATAAATAAGACCTAAACTTATCCAAAACAAAAACTACTGCAAGAAGTTCCTTTTCTATGGTGCTGTAATTTACTTGGGTATCATTCAAGGTCTGCCCTACTCTCTGACCCAAAATTGGTCCAATGGCATGATTGGAGGCATCACACATTAGCTCAAGTGACGGACTCCAATCTGGAGGTTGTAAGATGGGTGTAGTAACCAACTTCTCCTTTAGAGCATCAAACGCCTTCTTGCACTGCTCATCAAAAGCAAACTCTTTGTCCTTTTGAAGCAACCTACACAATGGTTGTACAATCTTGGAAAAGTCTTGAATGAACTTACGATAAAACCCTGCATGGCCAAGAAAAGATCGAACTTCCTGCATAAAAGTGGGGTAGGGCAAAGAAGAAATAAGGTCTATCTTGGCTCTATTAACCTCAATAACCTTAGCAGAAACCACATGTCCTAAAATTATCCCTTATTGAACCATAAAGTGACACTTTTCATAATTAAGGACAAGGTTGCTTTCAAGACATCAGTTAAGTACCAAAATGAGGTGATCTAGACATTGTTCAAATGAATCCCCATACACAGTAAAGTCATCCATGAAAACTTCAATGATTTTCTAAGATACTCAGAAAAGATGCTTACCATGCACTTTTGAAAGATGCTTACCATGCACTTTCTAAGATGCTTACCATGCACTTTCTAAGATACACAGGAAGGGCATGCATCTGTAGGATGGTCAGCTAATGTACAAATACCACATACCTTGGTAGGCCCCTTTCCTATCATTACTTGTTGCACTAAGGAAGTCAAATTTGCAACTTACTGCTCCAACTTGGAGATGGAGACCTCCGTCACTTGCTTTGTCAAGGAGGAAGCATTATTGCGATTACCCCAATACTGGGAGTTATTACCATTGTTGTTATCAAGTTCCTACCATCATCTAGTGTCCTATTCACTAACGCCCCACCACTCGCAGCTTCTATCATATTCCTATCTAAAAGAAGCAACCCTTTATATAAATATTAAATTAATAACTGGTTATTTATCTGATGGTTTAGACAGCTATTACAGAGCTTCTTGAAACACTCCAAATACTCATACAAAGACTCCCATGTATCTTGTCGAATGTCATAGATCTCCTTCATGATGTTAGCAGCTTTTGAGGCAGGAAAGTACTTCTCTAGAAATGCCTGCTACATTTGTTCCCATATGTTGACCGAGTCGGTGGGCAAGTCATACAACCACTCTTTGGCTGCATTTGCTAAGGCAAAAGGAAATGCCTTTAGCTTGAGTTACTCCACTGAGACTCCTGCTAGCTTTATTCCTGAGCATGCGATGAGGAACTCCTTCCAGAACTTGTTGGGATCGATGACGTAGCTTGATCCTAGTGAGTTGGTGTCACGAAAACCTGTAAAAGTAGGCAATGCACGTATCAGTCCAAGTTAAATTTCACAGCTCATTATCTGGATAATTGATACAAAGCATATTAGGGTTGAAAGGAGGACTTGCAAGCTCTTTTAAGGAGTGCTGATGACGTTCCATAATCTCCTCTATTTCGTCTAAACTCCTGTCGACTTCTTCTTCAAAGGATAAGGAATGACCACTCTCGAGAAGATGCATAGGCATTCCTCTCTCTTTTTTGACAAAATTTGGTGCGACCTGTAATAAGAGAAAAAGAGAAAGTGTTAAGTGGAGAAAGTAACAATTCTCTGTTTTCGTTAGCAAATTTATGTAAACAAATGTGTTTTGAGTAACCGTGGGACATGCAACCGATGAAAGAATGAGAAAGATCAGCAAAAACAAAAAATAAAAACAACACAAGAAATAACAATTAACACACGCTAACTCTTCGATAATGACGCTAAAAATTTGATGAGGCTCCTCGTAAGCTACCAAATAATAAAATATCTAACTAACCTAACTATGTAGCTAGGGTAAGTCAGGGTCGAATCCTCAAGGAGCTAGGGTGAACTACTATCTCTAATGTTGCAAAGCAAAGGAAAACAAAAAATCCCAGAATGATGAAAGCTTAAGAAACTAAGATTTAACAAACATAAAACAAAACATGAAAAGACTATTAATAATAATAAAGAAATGGGCCGAAGATATCATTAGGATTTAGGAATGATTATTGATCCTTGAATCTAGATAAACGGTGTTCTAGCTATGGTGTTAGCCTATAGGTTCGAACAAGTTCTCGAACCTTTAGTTCTTTGAACTTAGATAAATCTAACACACTCAAAAAATACTCCTATTTCCATCTATAACTTAGAACAAGCTCTCTAGATTTAATAGTGGAGAAGCTTTAAGTACTAAGGAACGACTAACTTAAACCAATAACACGCAAGCTTGGAAAGTGTAACCTAAAGGTATGGAACCCTAAATTAGTTGATTTAGGCTCCTAACAAATCCAACTAACCTATTGCTAGTTTTGGAAATCGCTATGGACTATTACGTGCTCATTCCTAGCTTTAAGATTAGGGAATCACCTAAAGGTTGATCAATCCTAAGGATAACACCTAATTCATGGCATTTTACATAAAGTCCCAAACCAACTTAAGTCTAGAAACACCAAACTAAACAAAACCAAATTCAATTTCTCACAATTTTCGTCTTTATTCCTTCCTACATCTTCAAGCCCTTAAGCAACTAACCACACATAATTAAATTAACCAAAACAAAGAATCAACAAACATAAACCATACTTAATTATATTAAATCAATGCTAGAAAATTAAACCAAAGCCATTCATTAATCAAAATCCCAAGTTCAAACAATCAAAAAAACATTAAATTAAAGAAAGAATTAAACTAAGCATTAAACTAATGAGCTGCAAATTAAAGCATTCGGCTAAGACAAATAAACATAAAGCATTTGAACATGACTAAGAAAAGCAAGCATTCAGTCAAAAAACTAAAGCTATGGCCAACAACAAGCAAAAGGTTATGGATGAACAATGCAATAATTGAAATTAAATCCAAAAAGGTGGCCATGGAAGTGTTGCATCTCCTGGGAAGCAAGGAAGGCTCCAAGCTTCAAGCCAAGCGTCTCCAAGTTGAAGGCGTCACTTTTCAAGGCTCTCCTAAGCCTTGTTGAATAATAGTCGTAATTCTTGACCAACAATGGAGAGCTTCTCTTGATTTGTCTTTAAATCCGTGTCTCTCTCTTTTTGTCTTTTGTTATGTCATCAACTCTCCTTGTTCTCTCTTCTTTTTCCTTCTCCCCTTGACTGCTACTGTGTTCTCTTTTTTTCGATTCCTCTTTTGTCCATTTTATTGTTCATCTCTTTTAATCCCACCTCTCCTTTGCTGATGTGCAACTATGTTTTATGTTGGCTAATGTTAGTGCATTTTGGTGCCCCTTGATCCACCTGTTGTATACGTTTTATTTCATGCCTCCAGCTGTTGTTTTTTCATTTCTGTTCAACACGTGTGAGTGTATAAAACACAAACACGTTGTTTGCATGCTGGACCAACTTTGTTGTCTTCTTCTGTTGGCGTTTTGTTATCATTGTATTGCTGTTTTCTATTCCTTGTATCCCAGCTGGTGTGTTGCTTCTTTGGTCTTTGGTCCTTGCTTCTGCCTTATCCCACGCTACTGTGCCTCCTGTTCTATTCTTGATGTGACAAATTAATGCTTGGTCCATTTTACTATTCACGTTTTAAATCCTCGCTGCTTTTGTGCGTTTTCATTAAAGCGAATCAAAAGTCTTGAAAACACCTGTGTTTTGTTCCTTTACTGTCCTCCTGTGCTATTGTTTATAGTGTGTCTTTATACGCCTGCATTTTTTTCCTTTGGACTGTGCATCATCATCTTAGTGTGGAACATGGTGTTAGAATTTACAATGGGCCTATGGGCCCATACAAGAAGGAAGGTTAGACCACATATAAGTTTAAGTGAGGTTCCATCCTAAAACCAATTGGTGATAGGTGGAGTAGCCCACTAGACTTATATGTTAGTTTTCTTTTCTCTCTTTTCCAATGTAGGACAAACTCCCACTTTATATTTCAACACACCCCCTCACATGTGGGTCTAACACGTGACATAATCTATCATTTTGAGGGGTTAACGACTAACATAAGAGCAACCTGCTCTGATACCATGTTAGAATTTACAATGGGCCTACGGGCCCATACGAGAAGGAAGGTTAGACCACATATAAGTTTAAGTGAGGTTCCATCCTAAAACCAATTGGTGATAGGTGGAGTAACCCACTAGACTTATATGTTAGTTTTCTTTTCTCTCTTTCTCCAATGTGGGACAAACTCCCACTTTATATTTCAACCTTTATATTTCAACACTTGGTTGCGTGTTGCGTTAATTACATGAAAATTGTTCACGTAAACAACGTTTGTATGAAACGTTGTCGCACACGTTTCTGTTGCTCTTGTTCTTCTGATTTGACAAATAAACCTATTTATTTCTTTGTCATTGGTATTTTTCTCTCCACTATTCTATGATATGACAAATAAACATTGTGCTCCAAGCTACTGTACATGTATCCTTAAAACCTCCACTGCTTCTATGCATTTTATCTCCTACCCTGTTGCGTTTTGTTCTTGTTCCTTGGCTGTGCGTCATTGTTTCATATGAGTTACCATATTACTGCTTCTTTCATCCACTTTATACGCTACATTCAACATGCACGTGAGCTGCGTTTTATCTCCCAGCAGTTAGCATTTTGGTCCTTATTTCTGCTCCTTACACTCTACGTTTTACTCTATATTCTTCTAGCTGTTGCATGCCTTGTCATTTCTTATCCATTAAATGTGTTGCCAATTAAATCACTATCTTGCATAAATGTCGTGCTAGACTGATTCATCGTCATCACCATCACACCCAGTCCGAAGTCCCGTAATAAAGCGAGGTCTAGGGAGGTTTAATAGTATGTAGCCTTACTCCTATATAATAGAAAGGCTGTTTTCGGTAGACCCATATGTAGATGTGACAACAAAAGAGTGATGTAGATTAAAGAGTAAAAAAGTAAAACTGGCATGCTAAATAATTATGTAAATAAAAATACAATAAATACATAAATAAATAAAAATAAAAAATAACTCGACTTTTAAAAATAAAATATATTTTAAAACTAAAATATAACGAAATAGATCGTCTCTTTATCTGTAGAAAAGTACCAATACCCAGATGATAAGAGAGCAACAAATCATCAAAGAACTGTAGAAAAGCACCAATACCTAGATAATAAAAGAGCAATAAAGCATCAAAGAACTCGACTTTGACTCAATCTATAGAAACACAAAATGTCTGAAACCATAAGATCATTAAGCATAAAAAATTCAATCTTGACATAAACCTAACAATATCATATGCAAAGAGATCAACATAATCAAACTCAGAAAGCATTAAACAGTAAATCAAACAAAGAAGCTAATATCAAAAGCAAAAAAAACCATAAAGAATAGAAATTTCAAAAAATCCAACAAAACCCAGAAAACATCAAAACAGAAGATACTGATTAATCAAAGAACTATACCTGAAAAGAGGAGGCTGTGGAGAAGGAAAAGAGAGTGAGAGTGCCAAGAAAAAGGGAGAGCAACTTTTACATACCTCCTATTCAATTCTTAAAAAAAACCTCCTGTTTACATACCTTGTCAAAGAAGAGGGCATAACCTTCATGAGAGAAAGTGGCAAGAGGATTGGCAGAGATCTAGTGCTCCTTCATTATATCTCTCTAAAGTTTTCTACTAAGACTCGATCCGCTCACTAAATGATCCACTCACCAAAGCCTATCACAGAGACCTATAAACAAAAAGCAAAACAAAAAACACATAACTCTGAAATGTCATTCTCTGCATATACTCACTCCCACACACCTCCACCAATGCCTCCTTCCCCACGTTGCTCCTATTGAACACCTTTTCTAACTTATCCAAAAACCTGTAAGTCCCCACATCTTCCTTATCCCACTTCCTCAAGTACTCCTTCTTCAAGAAAACAATAAACCTTCAAATGCCCAATATCATATAAGACAAAAATAAAACTTCAAGTGCCCAAGAAGCAAAACATTTGAATAACTTTACAGTTGCCTATACCAGAACAATTGTTAATGGACCATAAACCGACTAAAATCTGACAGTAATGACAAAAAAATTGGGCCAAATCTGTTCTAGTTCAAAGATTCGCATTAAGCAAACAGGTCCGGCAGTGTACAAAAGATGTTGGCAAATAAAGGGACTTTGAGAATATGAAAAAGAGGGAAGGGAAAAGAAATGAAGAAGAAGAACAATCATTGTTTGTTTAGGTTCCCCCAGCCAAACATAGGTATTGACGCAAAATCCAAATCTAATGCTAAATTCACATGACACAAAATCCAAATTTAATGTCAAAATCATAGATATAACTCAAAGAAATACTAGATCTAGAGACTCTCATGGTAATTTATTAAAAAAGAAAGCAAACATGAATTATTAAAGACCACAGATCTGGAAAGAATCGGTCACCTAAATGTCGTGCTTGATGCAGTAAAGTTCCTAGCACACATCCAACCTGAATATCGGCTTGACCGATGTGAATCTTCCAAAACCCACATGTGAGGTCTGATTAGCATTTTATTCTTTACTGACATCAAGACAAGAAAGCTTTTCGATAGTCCAAAGGAGAAGGAGGAAAGTTTCTGGAGATAATGGCCCAAATAAGATAAAAAGTCATAAAGCTATATACCCAAAAGTTTGGGTTTCGCAAATGAAACCGGCCTCCTCCATGGCGACAACCCTCAAACTCACTGATTTAAAAAAGAATCTATCCAGTGGTAAGAGGGAAATTCAAAAATATTATGGGTCGCATGTCATATTCTCCTCTCTCTCAATGCTTCTTTTCTCATCCCTAGCTATTCATTATTTTACTTTTTCATGTGGTTCTTCTTCCTTTTCGTAAATATTTGTGTTCAATCCTTTAATCTATGCGTAAAGATAAAATGAACACAAATTAAGTATTTCAACACAACAATAAAATTGAAAAGACATTGAAATACACAAGAAAATATTAGATAATTCAATCCTATCACTTAGCTAACATAGAACATACTAAGAAACCAAAATCTATAGGAAGGTAGAATGGACTTTTAACACATAACTGTTTAGCCTATCCAGTGAAAGGAGATTGAACTCCAAAGATATAATAGATCAAGATAATAAGTAGACACAAATGTGAAAATCTAAAGAATTAACCTGAAAGTGAAGACAGAAAGAGCAAGAAACTCCATTGTAAAACTATATAGGAATAATATAATGTTTGTACCAAGTATACGGTAATAAATACTTTTTATCATTCAATTTTTATGTTGTTGATTGTCAAGAAAAATTGAAAAAAAAAGCATGTTCACCTCTGTATCAAGCTCCTCATAACATCCTCAAACAAATCTTTTGGGGTTGAATCTACAGTGTTTTATGTTACATCCAAATATGCAGGTAAATCTTCCACATGCAAAAATGTCAGTAAAAAATGAGGCCTTAAGTCCCTACCATGATTAGAAACAGGCTAATGTTGGAGGTACATTTTGTGATGGGAAGATGAAATTTCTTATTTGACCACCTTTCAATTACACCAACATATTTTGGCCTTCCACCATTATCTTCAAAGGTTCACCTTACGAACACTTAAGCTCTGTCATGTAACTACTAGATGCAATATCATACTTTCTATAATTGTTTCAAGCATCAAGTAACAAAATTAGAGATTCAACTTCACATTTAAGACCAATTAACGCAAGAGACTGCTATTGCATTACTCCTAATCCTACAACATAGATCAAGTTATAAAAGCTACTAATAAAGCCACCAAATAAATAACTTATGTATAAATCAAACCTTTGGTATGTACAAATTACTTCCATCTTTTTTTGCAACATATTCATAAACATATAAAAGAAATCCAAACATCTACATATGGGAAAACCAAAACTTATTAAGCAATTTTGTGTTACAATCGACAGCTGTAGACCTTTATATATAACATTAATGGTAGGCACTCATCATAGATTCTCCATTGAGACTAGATTTTCATATTTAACCACAAAAATGAACATATGATAAAGTTATTCATAGGCTAAATATGAGACATATCTTTCATTATCATCCATTTCTAGGAAATAAACAACAAAAATTGTATTCAACATCACAAACTCCCCAATCCCCAGGTTCTGAAGTGCAATAGGGAACACTAAACTCCCCTTAAAATTAAAGATGAAGGTTTTACATCTGAAATAAGAAGATTAGGTTGATTCCTCCTATATCTCTTCAAATAGTTAATGTTAAAAGAGTATGACAAATTTACCATCTTGGCAAAACCTATTAAGCTAGCAACTTTTCTAATATGGCAAGGACATATTCCATGCATCACAATGTATCTTAGAGAAAAAGGCTCAAATTTGATATTACAAAATGAGAAGATAAGATAAAATGTGGCATGGTAGCTATTATTTCTAGTCCATGTTATGCCTTGTGGTACATTACCACCATTTGTGAGCCAAATATTTTTCTCTTCTTTCTTGCTTGCTTCCTCTTTGTAAAAAGCATATGATTACATGTTAATTGCATAGTTGAAATCAAGAAGATAAAGATATTGTTATCGTGAATCAGATTTTAAAAATATAAAAGTTTTAAAATGGATAACACATTTACATGCTATGAAAATAATATTTGTTTACTTTGGTCTTCTTCATTCGTGATTTGTTATCAGCACACTAGGCCAGAGCACCACCAACATCCTTATTATGACGGGCATTAATCACCCTTTTTGCTTCTTGTAATACATCAATATCAACAAGATCCTAAAATATCCAACTTATCTCATGACTTGCATCCCAGTGATTGACTAGTCCAAATCAGGTAATATGTACATACATAGAAGCATAAGTCCACAACTTCCAATTCACACTCATCCACTTAAAGAAAGCAACAATTACTGGGAGACAAAGGAAAGGAAATGGACAATGATGTTACCAGAATGCTATTGTCTTTTGCTAGCTTGACCCCCATCTAGGGATGCAATTTTTAGCCCATGAGCTTAAATTTAGTTATTTTCAATGGGTCATCCTATGGGCCTGACCCTGGCCCAGACTGACTCGAAACTCAATTATTTTAAGCAAAATAACATCATTTTACTTAAAAGAGTTAGGCCTCAGCGAGCATGGGCTTGGGCTATCCAGACCCGGATCTTGTTAAAAAAATAAGTTGTTTTATATTTTTAATTTTAAAAAAATTGGCAAGGGCTAGCCCACTGCCATCCCTACTCCCGTCTCATAGTATGATGTACGCAACATGTAGTCCACAAGAATTCGCTTCAGGTGAGTGTGGCTCCACTCTGATCAATTCTCTGCATCTATCGATTCTTAATGCTCAAGTCGAGTTTGACACCATTATGCTTGCAAGTTCTCCATTTTACCTCCCTCTTCTATAATGGAAAAATCTAATTAGTGCTACATCACCATCAAAACCATAATCCAAACCTCTAAATACCAAATTTCCAACTTCAAATTCCTACACACAACTGAGAGCCTCTTATAGTCAAAGTCATTAATACATCTCACAAAACTCAGAAAAAGAAAACAAAACCTTAACCTTTGTGAGGAAGATGGAAGTGGGGCCAGAAAATATGGGAATTGTTGAGAAGCCTCGATTTGAAGTCAAATGAATCAGAATCTTGGAGATGGCAATTTGCGAGGGCCTCTATGATTGTGGGATTGAAGAAAGTTTCCTTGTCGCAACCCTCAGCATCGTCTGGTTTTTTCTCTTGCTCTGTTTATTGTAAAAATAGATTGAATGTAAATAATCAAAACTAGATGGTTAGAGTCAATGCTACCTAAATAATCGATTAAGAATTAGATGACAGTGAACTATGAAATGAGGTAGGGGTGCGACAACTATGTGATTTCAATATAACAAAGCTTTATCAATTAATTTTATCGTTGAACCTATGCCACAAAGTCCTAATACGTAAATAGATGAGTGGGCTGTAGCAATAATTTTAGAATGTTACATATATAAAATTTTCTCGCAAATGTTTTTAATTTTGTTGCCTTTTCTTATATTTAGCAAAAAATTATTATTATCGTTGCCTTTTAATATTATTAAAAGCAATGCTTTAAAAACTGTTACATTATATTAAATTTTGGCAACATATTTTAAAACTGTTGCAAACATATTATTGCTTAAAGCACCTTTTGCTATAGTGTTAGATTTTGAAGAGGATAAGAACTGTACCCTAATTCTTGGATGACCCTTCATGAACATTGTAAAAGAATTTATAAATGTTCATGAAGGAAAATTACTTCTTCGAATCGATGATGAGCAAGTGGAGTTTAATATGAACAAGGACTTGAAAAATCTTAAGGAACGCAACCCTTGCATGAAAATAGACATAATGGATGAATTTACCAAAGTCCAAGGGAAGGACTACTTTGGAGAAGTAAGCTATGAGGAACAGGTGACAAAGGATATAGAGTTTGAGGAATATTTAGAAGTCCTTATTCAAGAAGCTACAGAGGGAGAGTGGATGATGGTGATTGCAAAAGAAGACGAGCAATCCACCTTCCTACAAGGCTAACTATTTGATTTCCGTAAAGATTCAAGGGATTTTATCATTCCTAATTATGTTGATAGTTTATTATTATGAAGGGTGTTACTAAATTTACTTGGATTTCCTAACTTGATTGATAATGCCCTTTTTAGCATCTCACCGCATGTAGCTTATGTATAAGCTATTAAACTGAAAGTGACCAAAAAGGGTTATAGCAAGCCACTTATAATTGATCCCGGCTGAGTTTGGAAGGAAGCAAGGTAAAGCTAATGACTATAACTTAGCATGTTTGGAAGTTAGATTGAAATTGTTGTGTAGTTAGGTTTGTTTTGAATTCTAGTAATTAGGTTTTAATTTTTCATGTTCTTGGAATGGTTTGGATTGCTAATTTTCTTGTTTTTTGAAGTGATTATAAGTTAGGGAGGCAAGCTTAGGAGTCAACTGAAGGAACATAACATAATGAAAAGGATAGCTAGGGGAAGGTCTTCACTTTAGCCTCCGTCTCCAACACCATCACCACATCATTCATTGTAATTGGTTTATGCTCTAACCTTTCTTTTCCCTTTTGTTTATATTTTCCTTGTCATTTTTTCCTTTCCTTTATGTGTTGTTTGTTTTCCTCACATTGAGGACAATGTGTTGTCCAAAGGTGGGGAGGTTTGTATTGTTATTATTATCATGAGTGTGAATTTTGCATGTCATGTTGTCAGTTTTTGCTTAGGTTAACATGGTGTGTAGCATAAGTGTGAATTGGATGAATGTGTCAATGGCCATAATTTGATGGAATTAGTTTTGCTTTGAACATAGTCTTTTAAGTTGTAAAGATATATTAGCTTATGAAATTTATTTTCTAAGTATCTTTGCTTGAATATGCACATTAATTAGGGTATGACGTTAGTTCCTTCACCTTAGCAAATTATTACATACATTTATAATTTTATGTCAATTAAATAAATAACACCATTAGTAACCTTTCATAACGATGATTAGCTAAAAGAAATGAAGTAGGCCGTGTGAAACATGAAAAAAGTGTGTATCTTTAATAAATAACTATTTCACTGGCCTTTGGATTCTAAATAGAGCTAGTAGCTAGTTGAGAATGTGATACAACTGAGTAACTAGGGAACATTCATAACAAATATTTGTCTTTGCATTAAAAGGCTAGAATGGCATTCCAACCAAGCTAACTAATAAAACATGACCTAGTTAAGTAAATGAGAAACATTTATCACAAATGTTTGCCTTCGCGTGAAAAGACTAGGTCAATATTAAAGAAAATAAAAAATTGGTGTTTCAATAAATAAATCCTACTGAATTTTGAAAATAGAAAAAATTTTCATGAAGGGATACTTAGTGATAGTTGCAATTTTGGTTGATTACTAATTATCAATGTATGTATACAAGTGCTTTAGGTGAATGAATATGAAGTTAATGTCTTGATTAGTATGCATATCCAATCTAAAATGCTTAGCCATAAATTGCATAGGTTAATATGTTGAAACAACTTGAATGATTGTTGTTTAAGGTTAAATTGGTTTCGTCAAGTTAGATGTCATATGCATGTCACATGAATTTATGTGTTATAGTTTGGTTTGTGTTTTCTATATAAGTTTAGAAAGTTATTTCCTAAGATTAAGGGTAAGCCTGATTCTTGCTGATATAGATGAACGAATGACAAATTTAAATGATCAAATAATTGGAATAATAAACGGAAACTTAGCTTATGAAAAAAATAAAATTTAATACTAGATTAAAATTAGGAATACCTTTAAAATCACACAACTTAGATGAAATAATTATCGTTACATATAAATTTTATTGGGAACAATTGATGAACATTGGACAATATCCTTTTTCTATTACATATCAAATTAGTTATGCTTGATTAATTTTAAGTAAGAAGAAAATCAAATTAGCTCAAACAAACAATGAATATTTAGGAATAGAATTTTCTAGTGGATTTTTAAAACTACAACCTAATATCCTTGAAAATTATATCAATTTCCTGATATTTTAAAAAATGTAATAGAAGTTTAATGTTTTTTGGAATTATTAAATTATATATTAGATCAAGGATTCTTAAAAAATTTAGCACTAGTATGAAAACAATTACATTTTTTTCTTCAAAATAATCTTACCCTACAAACTAAAATTGAAACATTAATTAACGAAGTATGTAGTGAAAATCCACTTGATCCTTTGAAAATGCTAATAATTAATTAATTAATATTAAAATTTTGTTTTGGCTTGGGGATAAGCAAAAGTTTAAAATGTTGATAGGTATAAATTATACTATGTTTTGATAAATTTTTAAGTGTAGTTTTGAGTATTTCTTAAATGATTATCATGTATATAGGCTTAGAATTATGTTATTATTAGTGTTTGTTTATATTCTAAGTGTTTGTATGGTTTTAAGCATGATTTGGATCTTAATTTTATGTTTCAAGAGGTTTGTGATGTGTGTTTGAGTGTATGGAAAGAGAAAAGAGAAGAAGTGGAAGTATGGAAGCAGGTCACGATCGTGCCTTGCTTGTCATGATCATGACAGAGAGTGCAGACAACAATTCCAACAAATTTCAGTTGTTCTAGCACGCGACTCTTTTTGTAATTTTAACATTTTGTGGCTGTTTTTGGAACAAGATTAAGTGGATAAACCCTAGAAAGAACCCTAGAAGCCTTAAGAACTATTTAAGAGTATAAAACACTAAAAAAAGAGCAATCACCATCTTACATTCTTGGATCAAAGAAGGAGCATCAAGGAGAGAATTGGAGATTTCTAGATTTTTAGTTCAAGTTCCAAATCAAGTTCTTATTTCTCTCTTCTTGTTATTTTCATTAAACTTTATGTATGGATTGAATTTGATGATGTTCTTCACTTTCATTATGTTCTAAATTTTCAGATTAGGGTTTGTTCTTGAATTATTTTGTGACTTTAATTTCAGTTGATTCAACACAATATATGTGTTGTGTTAATGGTGCATTTTATACTTTGGCAATAAATCAAGAGGGGGAGTCAAAAGAAATCAGATTAATTTGCGCAACGAGAGTTGGTAGATTAATATGTCACATGATTAACAAATCAACCATCATTTGAAGAGAGATCTTGTGTGAGAACTTGATTATTGAGTAGATCATGTCAAAATTAAATAAAATTGTTAGGGAAAGAGTTGTGAATTGAGACATTGGAATTTTATAATTTTCATATTCAATTAATTGATTAGGTCTTAAGAAAGAGTAGCTAATCCCTTATAAAATCTAGAGTCAACACATAATTGAGTCAATTGGGGTTAAAGGAACAAAATAATGATATAATAAATCCTAAGCTTCATCCTTGATTTTCCTCACATATTTATGGTAGCTCATTTGTTATTTGATTATTTGCTTGATTTAATTATTTTAATTTTCTGTTACTATTTTATTGTAATCATCTTTTATCTCCATAGACAAAGTTAGGTTTATTTAGTTTTAATTATTTCCTCATGGGATCGACACCTTTAATACTACAAGTTACAATCCGTATACTTGTGGATATTGAGGGTTTTATATTAGATAAAACTTGATCAATAATTAGAAATATGGTATCTACAACCAATATCTTTTTAAATGAAATTTATATAATGGGCAGTAGATGAAAATTAATAAATATGCTCATACTTTGATTATAACAAGTACCTACTTAATAGTTACTTATATTATCTATAACGAAGTGTATACTATTTTTTGGTCCAATCTGCTTGATAATGTTAGAAAATAAATCAAATAAAGTATAATTACTTTTTACCATATTAAAAACTTCAACACACTTGATAAAAATTATTTCAATATTTCAATAACTAATATATTAATCAAAGTTCTTTGTCTTTGATCAATCCACCCATCTACCATAATAGTACATTATGTTATTCCTTAAATAGTTATATATCTCTCTCTCTCTCTCTATGTGGGCGTGTGTGAGTGTGTGCACGTTGTATCTATATATGATAAGTGCATATTTGTCTAATATTTATGTTTTAATTATTATTTTTTATTCCTCTTATTGGTTTAATTATTGGGACTTAATTTGATTTAATATTTCCTTGTAGGGATTTACAATCTTCGCATAACGTGGGGAATTAAGAGGAAAACAACAATTAAAATCAACACAGCAGGAGGGCTTCACGTGGGCAGCGTTGGAAGCAAATTAAATTGTTAGGTTAAAAGACACTTGGCTGACGTGGAATTAAGGAGGAAAGGCACAACAAGCCAAAGAGGGAACGACAACGTATGAGGCTGGAAGCAAGAAAAGAGCCAAAAGAATAAGAAAAACATAGGACAAGAAGGAGGGGCCCACGGCAATTAAAAGAGAAGAAAAAAAACCTAGGAGAAAAAGCAAGTTACGGCAGCCAAGGAGGACAGCAAATTTTCGTTGGACTGGAGCAGGATTCACGCAGGCCCACAAGGAGAAAAGAGCACGCACGGCAGCCAGAAGGGGGAACTCTTTGGACTGAAAAATAAGAAAAAAGTTACGCAAGACAAGAAGCAAAAAGGAACAGCGGCGGCTGGAGGAGGAGTCACGCACGAACGCCAGTGACGCAGGAGGGAAGCAGCGGCACTTGGGAGAGAGATTTTCTTAGTTTTCCTTATTTCTTTGTTATTTAGACATTGTTGATTAAGAATCTTGTTTTGTTTAATTCCGTTATGAGTAGCTAAATCGTTTTAGTCGGGGAATTCCAATTGTTATGTTTTGACTCGTGAGACTTTATTGTTCTGATTATTTGGTTTATAATATTCGTACTGTTTCCGCTTTACTATCATTGTTTATTAATTGATTATGCGATTAGGGCCCGATTGTAAAATTAGTTAATTAACATATCGCCAACTGATTTACTTGGTGGTGTTAACTGGGTGATTGGTGTTTGTGGCAATTGATACTAGGGCATAGTACTTGTCTGATTTTGTGTTGAGAAACTTGCGATCTAATTAGATGAAGCATGAGTCAGTGCGTAGTCAGTTAGGGTTAGTGTTTCTTTAGAGTTTAA
>JANIPM010000003.1:22606012-22620049 GCA_027478405.1 Erythroxylum cassinoides
AAATATGATGAATTTAAAATATTAAAAGGAATACATGAATGATAAAACTACCTAACCCAAGTTCTTTTACATTACAAAATATCATCATTGTCAATTAAAACACTTTTAAACTGGCATTGAGAACTAGGAGTGTTTCTTAGAATAAAATAAGAATATATGTCCATAATAGCTTTCTTTTTTCCTTTACCTGATTTGTTTGTGCTTCATCATCTCTAAATGATACATTATGGGTTATTTTATTTTATTTTTCTCTTTTTACTTATTGTTGAAAATAATTTTCTATCATCTTACATGCATTTAAAGATTCTTCTTTTTAACAAGAAACAATATTACCGTTAACACTAGTAAGATATTATTTCATTCTATGAATTCCCCTAGGTATTCAGTTATAAAACATATAGTTATATTAAATATTTCCATCATATATTTGAGAAGAAGAAAAGTAATTATGTGCTGGATCAATTTTACCACAAGTAAAGGATGTTAAGTTCATTGAATCTTTTTCTAATATTTTTGTATTTATTATTATAATTTTAACTTAAAAATGAGAAAAATACTTTACAATTTGACTAATAGAATAGTCAAATATCCTTTTGAAATAAAAATTTTATGTTGTTTCATTAAGTTTACAAGATAAGTATACAAGCATAATATAAATCACTGCTTGAAAAGATGCCATGAATATAATGTATAGGAACCAATAGCTCATGTGTTAATTGATCATGTGGACTATTATTCTTTATAGAGCAAGAGTCGAAGAAAATTGTTCTAGAAACTATACATCAGTACAACTTACATCACTGAAGTTGAAAAGGACACACTATTTAACCATGTTGAGTGATTTGTAATATGATTTTAAAAAAAGTGTTAATAATGACAAAAGTTTTAGTCTAAATGTAAATTTCTCTTATGATGAAAGTTGGAAAGAAGTTGATAAGCCAATTTCAGATATTATATTAATAATTAAAAGGTGAAACATCTCTATTTCATACTCTTTAGGGATACATTACATTTAAGCCAACAACAATGAATACTCAAATAGATTGAAAAAAATAAGGAATATGTCAAATAATAAATATCTATACAATAAGAAAGGTATATTATGGCTTAAAAGAAAAAGCTTTAGTATTAAGAAGTATACCTATGATTAATAAAATATTTAAGTGTCAAATAAATATTTTTTATGCAAAGTGATATCGAGAAAACACAAAAGAGAAAAGGATATAGTTCCTTATTGTAATCAAATGAGTGATAGTAAAACCCTAGAGAAGAGTCAGTTCGGTGTTGCATAATTAAGAATTCACAATCATTTCAGTTTAGCATTGCATACTTAAGTATTCATTACCATGAAAGAACATGGAGATATTATCATAAATTAAGATAAATGTTCAAACTACCATGTTGATAATATATCTGACCATATTATATTGGATACAAAGAATATTCTTCATAACCTATTCAAAGAGTACGATATTGTACAACATAAAGGGTTGTCAACTTGTGATTGAGTGAGAAACAACTGGAGAATAGGTAAAAGCGCTAATATTTACAAGGCCATGGTCTTAATGGCAAGTCTACAATAAAGCAATTGGTTCATAACTGTTAAAATAGTTACATGCTACACTTAATTGATTTAAGTCATGTTATAATGTGTAAGAGAAATTTATGTATGATGAGGAACTTGAGCTATCGAAGAAGTGTAAGGCTCCTTTTAAGATAAATTCAACCCTAACCAATTACCACACTCATATCCTATAACTAAAACATAATTTAAACTAACCAAACTTAACATCGTACAAATCCTGAAACTAAATATAAGACTTCCTAAGTAAAATGAAATAAAATTTTTTATTACACTTTACATGATTTTCTAAAGCGTTTATAGTTATCATTTCATACACCTCACAACTATATGGAAATATACATACCTTGACAAATACATCTTACAATAACAACAGGACAAGCCATGTCCTTTTATGCATATTTTTATTGATACATTGCTAAATGTGCCATTAAATTATTGTCACATGTCTAATAGGGGGTCCTTGATACACATCTTAAGGGCTAGGGAGAATTGTTATATATATTAATTTACTAGAGCTTATAGTAGAGGAAAAGGATTCAAAGACTATAAGGGTCGAAAAGGATAAAAAAAGCTAGATGTATAAGAAAAACAATATTCTATCTGATTTTAGCTGATATCCTAGATCATTTCCTATTCTTAATATATCCTTCTTTAAAGTTTTATTTCTTAGACTCTCACAAGTTTTTTTTACATAAAGGTTATTAGTCGAACGATAGTGATCTAGTGAGAAAAAATGGAGTGGAAGAGTGTTAGACCCCTAAATCTAAATTGGGAAATCGCATGGCCAGTGTTTTACACTCTGGACAACATGATAAGACAAAAAGTCACAGGTAAGTAAGGAAAACGAGCATTGTCGATGAGTTGGCATGCATTGGTGCCCATTGGCAGAAATCTTCGATAAGATGTAGGATTCAGATGCGAGACTAAAAGATAGTTTGAGATAAACCTTGAGTTGATCACATGCATGAGGGAGACATATGAAAATTTTATGGACTTAATGTGTGCTCAAAGAAACAGATGATGACTAATGGACTTGACATAGGTAAGCATTGGACAGAAACAGTGTGTTATGAAAGGCTTTAGACTTAGATGACTCATCATAAATGGATAGAGATCAAGAGAATGTCTTAGATGATGTGGCTGATAAGATCACAATAAATATACATCAGCTTTAAAAGATATAGACTAAGTGGGAGGATCATTTAAAGATAGTAGAGTTCTTCATAGATGTAAATGTATCTTTCTTAATTAAATATAAACTCTTATCTTGTTAGTTGTGATGTAGCTAAATCCTATTAGATAGAATTCTATTTGGATGAGGGTGTCATCCAATTGGTTAGTATGATTTAATATAATAAGAATAGAGCAGACCTAGTTAGTTCAATTCAATTAGGATTCTGAATCATAAAGTCAGAGATGTCTATAAAGTCTTGCTCCTAGGAATAAAGATAGAAGTGAGAGGAACACATTGAAAGAGAGCATTCTTTTGCATTCTTTTAGGGAAGTAATAAAGGTTAATTTTTACCGTAGCTCTAATATGTTTATTATTGGCGATGATTATTTAATACTTTTATAGTATTCTTACTCGAGTGTGAGAGTTAAACACTATAGGGGTTGTAAGGTGTTCAAAAACAAGGTTTTGTTAGATTGAGTCTCACTTAAACGGACATAAGAGAGATTGTTGAGCAAAGCAGTAAGCGCGACTTGGTATAAGTTTGGTGTCTAGGAAAATCTTAGTAACAAAGAGTATGGTAGAATGCAAAAGACAAGACAACACAGTTATTTTGATTGAAGCAAAATGAATATATAAATGAATATATTGTATAAAAGATAACACTTGTACATGAGTAAACATAGAACTGAAAACGCCAACCTAATTAAGATTAAGCAAGCTAAATTTTAAGAAAAGAAAAAAAGTAACAAGAGAATAGTTTAAGCCAAGAAAGAGCAAAACTAGATATACGATATAACAACAAGATGAATAAGTTAAAAGGCAAGGTTAATAACCTTTAAGACCTGTCTAAAACTTCAATTGAAACACTTGCAACTCCTCACTCTCTAAACCTATAAAAAAATTCCTGCTTTCTTCGGTCAGCAATCATATACATATAAATGAAGTTTTAGTTTCTAAAAGTACAAAACCCTTCCTATACCTATTCAAAAGTTACTAAAGGCAAAATTATGGAATCAATAAGTAATAAAACGATTATAAAAAGAACAAATCCACTAAATTGAAATTATTCGATAAAACTAATTAAATAAGAAATCAAAGATTGAAAAGAATTGGTTAGATTTTAGAAATTTGATTAAAGAAGGAAGACTTTAAAAGTAAAAGTTGTTTGAAAAAAATTGAAAATATTGTAGAAAAACCAATTAAAATAAGATTAAAAAAGCTGAAGAAGTTTAATTGAAGAAAAAGATAAGAACAATTTTTTGCGATTTTTAATATTACTTTAAAATTTTGGGTAATTTGCATTTTAATTGGCCATTTTGAGTTTTAGAAGTTGTTAACAATAATCGGATTGGCTAAGTAATCATTTCTCGAGTAATTTAATTGAACCAACAAGTATAATTCAAATTTTAATTCATTATAATTTTCTTGATAAATATCACCTTTAAAATCCATGAAATAGGATTTATCAACTCAAAGAGAAATATGAGATGCTTCAAAATCAAGTGAGCCTGGTTCAAACCAACGATTTCATATATTGGATTTACATCCTATAATTAAAAAGTATTAATTGTGGATGTGCTTTGTAACACTTTGACGTTTGACACTGAGGGTATGTTTGGATGTGGGTAGAGAGATGGAATGAAATGACCCAAATGACTAAGACCATTATTTAGGAGTCTATTTTGAAACAAGATGGAATGAAAATTAATGGCTTTGAAAGCTATTATTTGTCATCCAAAATTTAATATTTTGTGACCTCCCAAATTGGGGGGGTTAAGGATGGAATGGCATGGCTTGCCTTTCAAACCCTAATTTAATGACAAAAATACCCTAAAAAATTAATGAAATTACAACCCCAGTCCAACAAATACTTACGTAGCTACATGTTACTACGTCTATTGTATTTCTCCTTCAACTGGCTTCTTCCATTGACGAACGTTTTCCTCCACAGCTACTATGCTCTTGATAAAGCTAGCATTGTGAATGCTCATAAATTTTAAATATATTATTAATATACACTGCGAAGTGTAGAAATAGATTTATAACGCCAAGAATAATTATCAACCATAACAAGACACATGAATAAATGTTTAACAAAGAGTACAGTGTGATAAGGGTTAATGAAAAAGAACAAAAAAGTTGATTGTTTATATAAAAAAATGAGAAAACTATATTCTAAGCATCCTACAATTCGAAATGCTTTGGAGTTATTAAATAGTTTCATGACAACTATTCATATTTTATTACAAGGGTAATTTTGGAAAAAAAATATTACATACAAGTCATTCCATTGCATTTATTTCTAGTATCACTTCTAAACAATGATTAAAGAATTCTCTCTCTTATTTTATTTAAACTTCCAAATAATGAAGTGACCCATTTTATTCCATTCCATTTCACTCTATTCCATTCCGTTCCATTAATTGCTATTCCATCCTAAACTCCCAAACATACCCCAAGAGGCATATAAGTCTCTTCCAACAATATTGAACTCTCTTCCAACAAACACAATAACAATGACATCACACGAGTGCGGTTTCTACCAGACATGCGCAATAAAATGACAGCGTTGTGGTTATCAAAAGTATACCAACAACATGGCGTTTTGCAGACAGGCGAGAAGAGTCTCCAGAAGTTTCCCAATTAGGGCAAAACATTGAGGGTGACGGGCGATCTTCTTCTCCATACAGTTAGCGTCACCATGGTAAGAAAATCACTGACTTGAATCGTGCGACTTTCATCTGAACATAGTTCTATTTTTCTAGGCTTTAACTTTAGCCTGGGGTAGTCACAGTAGCTAAACAAAGTGAGTCGTGGTGGGTCGATCAGGCGAGGGTAGAACTCACCCCTGAGTTTCTTGATTCTTCTCGTTTTTCACTTGTTGTGTTGACTTTACTTGATCCTCATCCATTAGGTGGTGCTTTTTGTACTATTAATTTTTTCTGCAAAAATCATAGATTTGATTAACTACCAAAACGTGCATACTTTTAGTTGAATTTAAATTATATTTGGTTTACGAATTTAGTTATTGAAAATATACTTGAAATGTTAAGGGAAAGACTGAGAAATGGAAATAAATTTACAGACCCTACAGTGGTCGTTAAAAGAAGTCTGAATTTAGAATTTGAAGGACAAATTTGGCACACAAAATTGCCCCCGAATTAACCGCCGTTCAAACCCTATAAAAAAGTAGTTCCCGAAAGTGTTGGAAGTGAAGACCAGAAAAAGAAACAAAAACACGGAGGGCACTCTGCACCCAACTTAGCTTCTCTCTCTCTCTCTCTCTACTCTCGCTCACACGACACAACAACAAAAGCCTTCACAAACCTTTCTTCTTTTTCCCATCTCCCAGGAACCAACGACAACCACCCAAAAAAATTGGAAAAAAAACACTTTTGTTTTTCTCTTTTTCTTTGTGCAAGGACAAGAGATGAAGAAACCTCGTAACGGCTCTCCAATTCCATTGTTAAACGGTAGCAAATGTCAGAGGAAGGATTGCAGGAACAGGGAAAGGGAGAGTACTATCGTGGCAAATAGTAGTAAGAAGAACAATAAAAATGGCAGGAGAAGTATTTATGAGCTGTCATTGTCTTTGATTCTCTTACTCTGGTGTCTTATCTTCTTGTTTTATACTCGGCTTGGCCTCAGTCACGAAAATGAAGGTGAAAATTTTATTCTTTAGCTAATTTTTTCTCTTGCACTAGCATCTTGTTTTGGATCAATTCACGTCTTCTCTTTGGGGTACATATCCATATAGTTCTTGCATCATCTGTCAATTCCCTATTTGTTTTCGATTTAATTTAGAGGAAAGGAAAATACATGATAAAAAGATGAAGCATTCAAGATTCAACCTTTGGCTGTATTGTTGTTAAGATAATGTCTAAACAAATAATGTTGCAATATATACGGAATCAGTATAAATATTTTCTTATTCGTCCTTAGGTGTCAAGAAATGTTGGAAATAAAAATACCGAGGCCCAGACATTGTTATGTTTAAATATTCTTCTATTTCCCTTTTCTTGGTACTAGTTTCAGGATGCTCCAATTAATAAGGATGAGCTATAATTAATGGTCGTATTATTGTTAAATAGTTTTGTGCATATTAATGTTCTAACATAAGTTTGTCTTTCCAGGAAATTTGACTCGAGATAACAAAAGCACACCTTTCCCTTGTGATTTGAAGGATAAACTATCTAGTGATGCATATTCACCAGTTCCAAATAGAGGTAATAACACTATGAACTTATGGTTGCTTGAGCTTAATTTGTCTATCGCTAGTAGCAATTCCTCAGTTCATCTCGAGTTCCCAAATCGTCAGTACTCCCTTCTGGAGCCAACTAGTTTAGAGGACTTAGTATGGAACATCATAGGTTATGGAGCTTTCATGTGTAGAGTTCAAAATCCTGAAGAAATTAAGGTTGACAAACCAAAAGAACTAGCCAGTGGGAGACACCATTCGACTTACATCAATTTGGATGAGTTCCGGAACATAACAACACAAGAAAAAGTTCAAGAGGTACCCTGCCAGCTTGTTAACATCACCCACCGGCTTGAACCTGATGGTAAAGAGTACAATTACGCCTCTGTTCTAAAGGGTGCAAAGGTGGTGGCACATAATAAGGAAGCAAAAGGAGCAAGTAACATTTTGGGAATGGATCACGATAAATACTTGAGAAACCCTTGTTCTGCGAGAGAAAAGTTTGTTGTTATTGAGCTTTCTGAGGAAACATTAGTTGATGTAGTGAAGATTGCAAATTCTGAACATTATTCTTCAACTTTCAAGGATTTTGACTTGTTTGGAAGCTTGAGCTATCCAACTGAGAACTGGACATTGTTGGGAAAGTTTATGGCCGCCAATGTGAAGCAGCTGCAAAGCTTTAAACTCCCTGAACCAAAATGGGTGAGGTACTTAAAGTTGAATTTATTTAGCCATTATGGGTCAGAACATTACTGCACATTGAGTGCTTTTGAGGTATATGGAGTAGATGCTGTCGAACAAATGCTCGAAGATCTCTTAGTGTCATCTGAAAAACCTGTTGCAAACAAATTGCCAGAGATCAATTCATCTGTCGCACCCACTTCAAAGCCAGAAGCAGTTTCTGTAGATGGGAAAAAAGTTGGCAAGGCTTTGGTTGGAGGCGAAAATGCTGGTACTGGTGCAGAAAATGTTAATGATGCACAACAGCTCCATGTTGATGTTACAAAAGATCCTTCAATTAAAAGTAAAATTCCAGACCCGGTCATTGAAGTTAGGCAACGACCAATTAGCAGAATCCCAGGTGACATTGTTCTCAAGATCTTGATGCAGAAGGTGAAGTCACTTGAGCTTAATTTATCTGTGCTAGAGGAGTACATTAAGGAATTGAATCGGAGACAAGGAGAATTTCTGCCAGAGCTTGACAAGGAGCTTTCAAGAGTTTCCTCGCTCTTAGAGACTGGGAAAAAGGAAATTGAAGACCTAATGCGATGGAAGGAGGAAATGGTAGGCTTTATAAATTCATAAAGAAAATGGATTATGAACAAAGAGGTATAGGCTAACATATATTTGTATGTATTTATCAGGAAAAAGGATTTGACGACCTTGAGGGGTGGAAAGCTGTCGTCTCATCTCGGTTGGAGTCATTGGTCAGGGAAAATATGATGTTGAGGTATGAAAATTTTGGTATAGAATTTGATTTTGGTAAGGATTATTACTTATGAACTAAAGAAAATATTTATGTTGATTATGTGATCAGACTAGATGTCCAAAAAGTAATGAAAGAGCAATCAAACCTGGAAAGCAAAGAGCTGGCGGTGCTAGCAGTGAGTCTTTTCTTCGTGTGCTTTGCAACAATCAAACTAGTGTCTACAAGAGTTTCGAGCATATTAGGAGCTCCTCAATCAGAAAAAGTTTGTAGGACAAGTAGAGGGTGGGTTATGATACTTGTAAGCAGCACTATGACTATATTCATTACATTGCTCTCCAGTTAGCCCCAATCTGATAAATTTAGTTTGATCTTCTATCATCATCCCAACACCCCTTTTTGTAGGTCTAGATAAACTAGATCCCATCCCTCCCAAATCATTTCCTTTTCTTTGGCTACATCTGTAATAATAATAATAATAATAATTCATTATGCATGTATATGTATGTAGCTCTCTGCAAAGTAAAGTATATTAGAAAATGTTTCTGTCTTGACTCTTGATCAATTTTACCATACAAAACATTGGAGTATACCGTGGAAAGTGTCTCTGTCTTGATCAATTTTACCATACAAAGGGAATCCCAGTCAGAAATTGCAAGCAATTTGTAGCAAGCCCTCTATTAAATAATAATAACGATACACGTCGTCGTTTCCGGAGAGAGAGAGTCAATAAGAATCTCGGAATTAGGTGATATAAAAAAGAAGGCCAGCTTGGCGCGTGGGAGCACGCGCACGTGTTTGCTCCTAATCAGTTCCACTCACGAGTTACAGCTCCCGACCTACGACCCACGACCCCGGTCCCTCGTCTCGTCTCTTCGTTTCTCTCTGCAGATAACCAGAAAAAGAAATTGTTAAATCACCTTCACCTTCACCCTCACCTAGGATTTGCCGCAAAACAAGGCAAAGTCTCTCTGGATTCTTAGGGTTTTTGGTATATGTTAGATTTGATGTCTTATGGTGAATGGAGACTATCACTCTCGCCTTCTCCTCCCACCAATCGCTCCTCATAGCCTCTTCTCTGACTCTCCTCTCTCTCCTACTCGCGCTGCTCACCCTCCGATCAAAATCCTCCAAATCCTCTCCTCCTCCTTCAACTCCTCTTGCCAAGCCCTGTAACTGTTCCTGCAACGCCGCGAGAGACTCAACGACGGATATGGTGGTGACTACAACGGCCGCGTCGGCGGTGGAGAGACAAACCGGGGCGTCGATGATGGAGCAGTTGGTGCCGGAGATTACGACGCATGCGCTTAGTTATTTGGATTATCCGAGTCTCTGTAGGTTATCCATGACCAATTCCCTGATGCGCAGGGCCGCCAATGATGATAATGCCTGGAAGGCCCTTTATCACAAAGTATTGTTCTGTTACTTCTCTAGTTCTCTTGTTTTTCAAATTCGTTTTTGGTTTCGTTTGAAAGTGAAGAAGTTCGTTTATGTTTTCTCAATAGGGTTTCTAGGTTGGAATTGTGAATTTTGATTTGTATAAATAATTTCCTCAAGTGACTGGCATCTTCATTTTCACTTGTCAGGATTTTACTTTAGAGCAAGATAGTGTGACGCCTGTTAATGGGTGGAAAGCTTACTATGCAGCTACAAGGGCAATCGTGAATGTGAATACACAATTCTTTAACATTATCAGAGAAAGATCACTTCCTGCTATGAGTCGTTTTTGGCTGAATGCTGATTATGTCAAGTGTGTTCATGCATCAGGGGAACTTTTCTCTGGGTAAGTTTGATATCCATTGCATATATAATCCCTGGTTATTGGAAACTTCCATTTGGTTGAGGGCTTGTCTTTTGTTTGTCCTAAATTTGGAATATCTATACTGAGGTTATGAGCTTTTAATATACGTAATTTTTTGGCATACTTGAATGCTTAAAAGGTTTTCTGTAAAAGTTTATACTACATTATGAGTTGTAACATTCTGACATCTGTACCAGGGAGCCATGAACTACTACCAGACTAGATGGCTTTACATATATCGAGGAATTATTTGGTTTTTTTTTCTCCTACGGTTTGATGGGCCAATGATCATTCAAGTTCATAATATTATATATCCTGTCCTGAATTAGAAGATGCTTCATTTGACATACTTATAAATTCTTTATATGCCATTGTAGTTGAACTCTGGACGTGGATGTATTTGTTTAGCAGCATCTTGTAATTCACCCTTTCCCTTCATTATTTTCCTGGATCAGTCTGGACAGTCCGCCTTTTAGTTGGATAGCAAACCCATTCTAGCTTAAGCTATCTGATACCCCTCTCATGTTGTATAGATCGATAAAGAGATGGTGGTATGATTTTTTCAATGGAGGTCATATCATCACTGTGGACTTTTTTAATCCTGTGTGAAACTAGTTGAACACAATACGTGGTTATAATGCTTTACAATATCTGAATGCAATATAGGACTGCTTGTGTAACCTTTCGAGTGAATTTTTTGAGACGTTGGTATGCAATGCCTAGTTTGTAGAGTCTAGGATTTGGCTTGGATTTGTAGACAAAAGACCTGCTATATAAGTCTTAGAAGTGATCTTGTTTAGTGATGAATGAATGACACCTGGGAACTTCTGATGTCATATTATGGACAAGTCAGGGAAAGGGAGTTTTGACATATGTTTCTCTGAGATGCTAAAGTTACAGAGACTGTAATTTGGACATTTTGCAAGACGAGTGAATAATTGTCAGTTGTTAAATTTGCTCGGAGATTCCTATGTTGCACTAACAGATGAGTGGAATGTCTGGTATATATTTCAAAGTGGGGCAGCGCTCCAATGTTGAAGTGTGCCATACTTTTAAATGGAACAATCGTTCAAGTTAGAGGATTCTCTTTTTGTTCTGCCTATTTCTGTGGCAGGTTTCTGAAATCTAATTTTGACAGGAGTATTTTGTAATTGAATTTTATGTTTCTGGTGGGTATCATTAATTCTTTCTCATGCTATTTTTTATGGTGGAATTCCCTTGAGTTTCCAATGTTGTACTGATTATAGTGTGCTATGTCTTCAAAACTTGGCCTATGATCTTTATTTTGTAGTCATTCTGAAGCTGATCTACTTGCCTGTGCAGGTATGATGCTGTAATACAAAGTTGGCAGCTAGAATTCAATTGGGAGCAAGGTGTGGACTTCCAAGTGCGGGACGTGCGTGCTCGAGTGTTGACTGACATGGCGTGGGTGACAATGAAATTCTTCGCTGACATGAACGGACCGTTTAATATAACTAATATCTTTGAGTTTCACAATGAGCGGTGGTATATGGTGCATCATCACAGCTCGGTGATGCTGCTAGATGGAGAGGGAGACAACCAAATTGTTCATGGATAGTTGAAGAGAAAGGAAAAAGTGATACCAATGATAAATTGAATATTAGTTGCAAAAAGAATTAGTGGTACTGATGGTATGGGTCTAAGTGTCTTGAATTTTCTTTATGAAATTGCTACGAGATCCATTTTAGTTTCTCCAACCTCAAATTTTGTTTTTTTTTTTTGTGGTTAAGGTGTCATTTTTCCCCATTTGTCTAGGAATTATCGTGCAAAATCATTCCACAGTTATGCATTTGTGGAAAATTGGTAACTGTTCAATGTCTAGTCAACATGTAAAGCAAGTTAAACAGGGATTAGAGCTTGTATATTCGCTAGAAGGAACGACTGTTTGTACAGAGGAGTAAAGTGGGTGGGCATCATCTGATGAAGTAAAACGTGAGAGTAGAACTAGCAGCAGGTTGAATGGCTTATTTCAACCCTTCTTTCCAATTTAGTTTTTGCTAATGCTAATGCATAGTTTTATTATTTTGCGATTGAATATGTTTTGCAATCAAGCGCAGCTCTGATAGCGATAACCATACCCTATGTTCAGTGTCCTTTTCTTATCTCCTTTTAAGATTTTTTGTTTAGCTTTAATGTGCCTTCTCAAGGGGAACAAAGTTTCTGTTACTTACCATTTATTGGATGAATGAATGTTCATAAAATAATATAGGAACGGAACAAGGGATTTGAACCCTGCTCGTTGAACCCCTTCTTTGGTCGTGTTAAAGAGAAGTACTTGTACTTGTTGGTCGAAATATAAAACTTATGGATCTTTCCAAGAATATATAAAAAAGATAAATAGGTTTTTGTATGTATTAAAATATTTGGACAATTTGTCTAGTGGTCAGGACATTGGACTCTGAATCCAGTCCAACATCTCTATATTATTTGCGGCCGTTAAAATTTGCTCATATAAATCAGCTTCTGTGAGTGCGTGTGGCTGCCTCTTGTCCGATAAACCATTTCTCTGCACATAGGAAGGGGGAGGGAGAATGGGAACCACCATTCTCTCATCACTTCCTACAGCGTCTCATCACACCCTCTTTCCTAAGCAACTCCTATATAACACCACTACCTATACCTCACCAACTATCCTTAGATATCCATCCAAGCTTTCCATCTCTCTTTGCTCTTCTTCTTCTTCTTCTCCCTCTCCTACTACTATTGTGAAAGATGGGTCAACTCCCTCCCCTCCAGGGAATGATGCTTTCTCTCTTCAATCAGAAACAAGAAACCAAGAATTTGAGAATATTCTTACGGGGTAAGTACTCTGTACATCTGTTTCACTTCTGCAATTATGAGGCTTCTTAGTCTTCTGCTCATATTTTAGAGAAGAGAATGGTTCAGTTATTTAAGTGGTTAAGAATATGTTGTACTACTTGTAAAGGGGGTGTAAAGCGTGTGGGGGAGAAGAAATAGAGAAGGGATGCAATGGTGAGGGAAGGATTCAAGGTGGTATTGCCACAGTTCCAGGCTTTGGTTGGTGGCCCATTAAAGCTTACAGGCCTTGTCCATCTTTTGTTGCATCCGGTGGAATGTATCGGCGTCAAGGGCAAAGCATGGACGAAGTTGCCTTTGGGAGGGCCCAACCCACCTCAAATCCTGTTCGGAGTGGCTCCAAGGACGACCTGGGTAAATGATTAGGTCTGCACTTCGATTCCTAGATATTATCTCAGTGACCTCAAGTTAAATTTCTAATATTGTATCATGCAGAATTCCTCTTATATTGTGTAAAGTTTGTCTTGCATTTTGGAATTCTATGAATTTGTGCTTGTGCTTGAATATGCTGTTGTAGACGAATGGTAACTTGACCTATTCCTGCTCCTGCTCCATGGTGCGTCTTCTTGTCTCGACCTCATTTTTAACTTCTTGTCTTCCATAATTTTTACTTTTGAGCTTATCATTGAGCAAATGAGTGAAATGGTGCTTCACGGCAATGTAGCGAGCTAGCTGGATATCCGTGTGAAAGACTATTTGCCTTGGGCCTGGTTGGTTTAGGGGTTAGTAATATAGTGGGATAGAAGTTAACACATTTCCATCGTTAAGTTGAGATTTTCATAATAAAATTGAGCGAAATGAGTTAGAAGTGGAATGTGAAATGAGTTAGAAGTGGAATGTTTTATATTACGTTCTATTTCATCTTAAACAGTGAAAATAAGAAATTTTTTATTCGGAAGGTTTAGGATGAAATATAAACTAATAAATATATAATATCTAGTATACTTTCAATAACTTTTTTTAATACCAATTATTTCTTCTAATCCTAATCTCTTTTTCTTCATGCTCATTTATT
>JANIPM010000003.1:22632799-22649846 GCA_027478405.1 Erythroxylum cassinoides
AGTAGATGGCTTAGATCCACTTGGACAGAGTTGGTACTGGGTAATTTGGACAGGGGATCACCACTCCTATAATAGAAAGGGGGATTTTTTAAAATATAATAGCAGTTTATGATATATATAATTAACAATGTCAGAGTTGAGAGACCAAGTGAATCGATATCGATTATGGTTTCAACTTGAATTAATAGCTTGGAGACTTTTGGAACTTCTAACTCCGAATGTGCAGTAGGGTGAAAAGCAGAATATGATGTACAAGAAAGTAAATACAAGAAACAGAAGATGGTAGCAGGAAAGTTTTTTAAGTCGTGTTCTTGGCAATCAAAAAACACCTTCAAAATTCAGCCTTCTATTGAGCATTTTATCTTTGCGCTTCATTCCTGTTATTTGCATTCTAAATGTTTGCTGAAGTGATTAGACGTTAATAACTTGTTCCTTTTTTAACTCAATGCAGGAGTCTGTGAATGTGTCACTTGGAAACCTATTGACATATCCATTTGTGAGAGAGGCTGTAGTGAAGAACACTCTTGCCCTGAAAGGTGCACACTACGATTTTGTGAAAGGAAGTTTTGAGCTGTGGGATCTTGATTTCAACATCATACCCTCTGTAGTCGCATGAGCAAGAGGATTGCCTTTTTCCCTCTTCCCTAACTTCTCTTTTCAGTGTTCTTTGTTCATCCCCTAATCAATAATAGCACTTCGACAATGAAAGTCTTTTTAGAATTTTGGAAATAAGTGCCTGATGCATTTTTCCTTAAAATAATATAGATTGTTGGATTTCTTTGAACTGATCATTTTTTTAAATTAAAAAAATTGATTAACATCACAAGGTACATCTTGTTAATTTGGCGGAGGTGTGTAAATCAAAAAAGGTTGGGGGACTTGGGCTTAGGCGAATACGCTATACTAATGATGCTCTACTCATAAAACTTGGTTAGGGGTTGCTCTCTAACCCTTCTGTTCGTTGGGTACAAATCCTTCGCGCCAAATACTATTTTGACCCATTTTATCTTCCTGAAATGCTGGAACGTAGAGGAGCATCATCGGTTTGGCGTGACATTTCTACCACATGGAACTTTGTACTTGCAGGTATCAGATGGCGAATAGGAAATGGAAAAGCGTTTCACTTCTGGCTTGACGATTAGGTAGTTGGTTATGGGCCCTTGGCTTTATTAACACTCAACCCCATTCTGGAAGGCCTTTTACTTGCACCGGTGACTAAGTTTGCGACCACAGCTAGGGGCTGGTGCTGGGAACTGCTCCAACACCTCCTTCCCTCCTCCGTATGTACGACCATTGCTAGTATACTACCTCCGTGTGTCGAGTTTGATGATGATCGAATGATACGGGGCCCCAATCCTAAGGGGTCCACAGCCTCTGCCTATGAGTTGATTGAAAATCTCGAAGATACTGGTGATAGTCATTTATGGAATATGATATGGAAGTGGCAAGGACCGCAATGCATCCGATTGTTTTTATGGCTCCTTGCTAAGGGTAACCTTTTGACTAATCAACAATGCGTTTATCGACATCTTGTTACGGATGTGGGATGTCCCCATTGTGGACATCCTGAGACTGCTCTTCATGCTATTAGAGATTGTCCTCGAATGAAACAATTTTGGCATTAGTTTCTCCCACATATCGATATGGAGTTGTTCTTCAGTTTTACTCCTCAAGCATGGATAAGTTCAAGCCTCTCTCGGCAGGATGTAGTCAATGGTTTCCGATGGCCCCTTTTATATGGGATGTCTTGCTGGTTCTTATGGATTTGGAGCAATAAATGTGTTTTTGAGACCGATTTTTCCTGACCAATCACTAGTAAGGTGATGGTACAAGACTTTGCATCTCAGATCGAGCAAGTGAATACGGTTTTCTCCCGAGAAGTTGGGGGTTCCCCTATTACTAGAACCTGAGCTATTGGGTGGGATAAACCAAGTGTGGGATGGATATGATTGAACACGGATGGAGCGCAACAAAGGTCTAGTCGATATGCTGCGAGTGGTCTTCTCTGAGATAGCTCAAGTATTTGGCAAGGAGGCTTCGTCCATTCTATTGGTTTTTGTTCCCCTTTGGATGCTGAACTATGGGGGGTTTACTCAGGTTTGTCTTTGGCATGTGATATGGGTTATCGACGACTTGAATTAGAAGTTGATTCTTTGGAGGTCATCAATATTCTGTCCTCTTCCAGTATGATGTATAATACTTCACTCACTCAAGCTATTCAGGCATTATTAACACGATCCTAGACGGTTCGCGTGCGACATGTTTTTCGTGAAGGAAGTCGATGCGCGGATTTGTTAGCTTTTTATGCGACGTCATTCGCCTTCGAACTTACCTTTTTGCAGTTTCTTCCTTCGGGATGTCTTACTTTCCTCTTAGAGGACATGTGTGGGGTTTTAACTCCTAAGCCCTTGGCCCTGCTTTCTTCCCTTATTAAAAGAAAAAAAACATAACATTACACCTAAATAACCAGTCCCCCAAAACAGCAACGTTTTATGTGCAGATTAAACCCTCGTTGAGACCAAAATGGAAAAATAAAATCCCAATCTCCATAATCCCAACGTTTCTTAGAATTGATTGTTAAAGTCATTATCAAATGCGAATATGAAATCCCTGGAGCATGATGTCAGATTTCTTTGACAGTTAATTGCAATTTTTAGGTAAATCTAAAATAAAATGATCTAGTAAAATACATGGTGCCGTTGCAGACAAAACACTCCGTGATTTACGCAACATGTAAGAACAGAGATAGTGCACCTTTACTATAAACTCAAGCTTGTACTAAGTTTTTATTACACAAAATAAGAAGGAATTAAAAAAAGAATTTTTGCTACTCTTGTCAATTGGCTAGTCCAAGTTAGATAATTGGAACAAAATGTCACTTAAACTCAAGAGTAAAGAGTCTATTTTGTTTAATTTGGACATATTTATGTTTAATATAAGTAGACTTACAATAATAAAAGGTTAAAGGAAAAATAGCACCCACAAATTACACCAAGTAAAGAGTTCAATTGAAAGGATCCATATGATTTGAGCTATTGAGGCTGGGCCAGTTGCTGTACGAGGGTGGTGATTTTAGTTCAAGTAATTGTGTTTATATGCTCTGTACCAAATCGGTTAATTATAGTTTGTGTCATAATTATTTAAAGTCATTATATATATATGCCAGTTGTTGTATGAGGGTGGTGATTTTAGTTCAAGTAATTGTGTTTATATGCTCTGTACCAAATCATATATATATATATATATATAGTTATTAAGGCTGGGCAGTTGCTATACGAGGGTATTATAATTGTGAGATTTATATTATATTTACATATATTTTAAATTATTCTTGATCATTGTTCTATTAAGATTAGATATTAATATAGTGTAAAAAAATTAATATGATTTATGTTTCTTTCTGATGAAAAAAGTAGTCAACCTCATAGACTAAAATATAGAAATACATAAAAAAAACTTGTGGATACTTGTTAGAGAATAAGTTCATAATACTGACCTCATAGAGAATTCTATTTGACACATTACTTGTATTTCTATGAAAATTCTTATTATGACAGATGTATAAGGGGTCCTTTAATTCTTCAAAGCATCTTATATATGGATTATTATATTTTAATACTATGGTGGAGTGCATCAGGTGTTCTATGTGATAAAAAGGTCCTTATAAAACTCAAAGGAAAGTTTTATAGCATGGTAATTCGGCCAACTATGTTATATGGTATAGAGTGCTGACCTACTAAGCGTAGACATACACGATAGTTATTGGTAGTAGAAATGCGGATACTTAGATAGATGTGTGATATTATCAAAAGAGATAGGGTACGGAATAAGGTAGTAAGAGATAGGGTACGGAATAGGGTAGTAAGAGACAGGCTATAGGTGGCTAGTATTGCTGACAAGTTGAGAGAGAAAAGGCTTAAATGATTTGGGCAAGTGAGCAGGATACCCTCTGATGCTCCAGTATGAGGCTGCGAGAAAATAAATCTTAGTGGCTACAAGAGGAGAAAAAGGAGGTCTTACAAAAACTGGAGGGAGGTGATCAAGAGAGATATGTCAGAGTTGACTCTCACTACGGCAGTGGCTAGAATTAGAAAAGTCTAGCGTGATAGGATAAAGGTAAATGACATATCATAGAGCCATCGCGCCTCATCCTTACCACTTTTTTTTCAAGTGTATGGGGGAAAGATTCTCGCAATGGACATATAAAACCGTAGGATTGCCGTATTCTCAGGGCATCGCTCAGAAAAGACTCATAGCGCAACTAGCAACGAAAAAAGATGGTCATTGCAGGGTGAAAGGTAATAACATATTATGGTCACCATCAGGTATATATATATATATTGCCAGTCTTTACGAATTTACTCTTTTACCTGCATCACTATTATCTTATCACATCTGCATGTGGGTCTACTAGAAATAGCCTCTTTATAATGTAGGGGTAACGTTGTGTATTATCAAACCACCCCAGACCCTGCTTCACTGCAGGACTTTGGGGTATGGTGATGATGATGATGATATATTTTAATACTACTTATGACATATCCTTATTAAGAGTAGTTCAATCGATAGTTATTAGATATAACAAAAATTGCATGGAGATAGTTAAGTAATTAATATAGGATTCATCATCTGAAAGTTATTAGAGATAATGATCTGTTATTCTCAATTAGTATTAATTCTTGAAATCCTTGTCCAAGATAAAATAATACTTTGAAAATAGTTTCCAAATGTTATTAATAGTATCAGTTATTAATAGTGGAGAAGTAACACAATTAAACTCAAATAAAGTAAACATTATTTTCATGCTCTATATTTAACTAAAACATCATATAAAATGATTTTATTATACAAAAATCATGTATGGAAAGATTAGTCAAAACCTCTTTGACATTTATAATATTTGGGTGATCATAATGTTGGTCATAATGTGTTACTAGACATCAATTTTGATTTATCTAATCTTAGATGCTTATAAGGTAATTAGCACTTCTTACCTACCCTCCTTACACCACTTGTAGAGTCAACATGTTCATATGAATACCATTAGAGATCGAGCACGTATGTGACAAACTTATTTGAGAAATAGTTTGAGGAAATGATAAGAAAAGGATCAAGCTAAATAATAAGGAGTGATTTATGTTTATGGTTATTATGTTTATGTATTACTCATATTGTACATTTTTGAATGATCTTGACTTTTGAAATATCAAATGAAAAGCTTTCATATTAATTATTATGCTGCATACAGGGTCTGTGATAAGTGCTTAATTGTTTATATTTTTAGGTTTATATTTAGTGCATTTTGCTTGTTCATTTAAGTGTTTATTTTTTTTATTTAACTCATTTATATTGTATTGTTATGTTGTAATTCACTTATTTGGAGCAAAAAGAAAGAATTGGGACAAGTTTGAGGAGATTTGAGGTTGTTTTGACCAAATTATAAAGATGATAAAAAAGTATATAGGCACCAATATGCTTATGTTGATGCTTGTGTACTTCAACATGACCATATTTCATGCAAGACAAGTAATTTTAAAGTTTCAGAGAGTTATACGATCATTAATATGCCCGGGTTAGAGACCAACATGCCTGTATTGATGGCCCAAAAACCTAATATTTAAACTATAAAAGGCAAAATTCAAGAAAAATTAAAAAGGAGGCTCAAGAAACACAATTTGATGACCTAAGACGGTAGAAAGAATGGAGAACATGTAAGGAGGTATATTCAGAGTGGATTTTCATCAATCATGAAGATTAAAAGGAATTTCATCATGTTTCTTTTAATTTTTTTAATTTTTTTCCTTTGGTTTTGATGTTATAGCTTCCATGATTAGGAACTAAACGTTTAGAATACTTGGATATTATAAACCCAAAAAATTGATAATGTAGTGACTTTAATTTCATTTAGTTTAATTTTTAGTTTTATTGAGATTCAATTATGTGTTCTTATTTATTTTTGAATTAATATTACCTGTATGTTAATTCATATGTGATTTTATGCAATTGAGATTGAAAAATCCTTTGTATGAATATATCTAACATAATTGAAAGAACTTACATGCAACAATAAAGATAAGTCGACATAAGTCTTCCGAATTAGGGCTAAAGCTAATAGTGAGATTTATATATCGATTAGTGTAATTCTAGAGAATTTAATTAGAAAGAGATTTCAATTAATCATCCTATGATTATGTGTTAATTGTCTTGAGAAAGATATTAGCACAACTGAGGAATTTTCACAATCTATTAAACTTTCGATTAAATTAATGTATAAAGTGATAATTGGATGAGAGGTCTTAGGAGGGATTCAAATTCTAGATACCATTGTCTTTTTTATTGTTTCTTAGTTTAATCTTCATTCTAGTTAATCAATTATGTTGAATTGTTTTAATTTATAATTTTACTTTTGAATTTAAATAATCATCATCACCATAATCTGAATTGTACTAGTAACTATATTCCTCATAAGATCAATCTGTACTCGCCAGTGCTAGCTATAACAACACCATGTGCGTATAGATAAAACTAAACCAATAAAGTATTTGGCATTGTTACTAGGGATTGTAATATTATAAAGACCTTAATTTTTATTAATCTAGTCTTTTTATGTAATTTTGTGTCCTTATATTTATATTTATTTATTTATTTGTCCTTGTAACTCTATTTCTCAATGTTATGTTTGTGATTTATTTTTAGGATTTGATTATTCATTGTTATAATTATCAAGCACAATGGAATGATGGAGAGGAAAGTATTCTTAGGGAGAGGATAGTAAGCCAGCACTTATGGAATTATTAAAAGCTTAGAGTGAGAGACATAGTGACCCGTATACATAATCTTAACTAGTATCTATGATGTGTTGTGAAATTTATGGTAATGACCACTCCAATCATGGATCTCAAACACTAGACTACATTTAGGAGCATCTAATTTGCATAGGGAATTAGCTTTAAAACCCCCTTATCGGTATACTCATAAACTATGATGGAGCAACTATCACCACTTTACATGGAGCGATTAAGCTTTACCTGAATTTTTGTTGCAACCATAGTAAGAGGAGTTTTGATGTCTCAGGGAGCTCCTATGAAATTCATTACTACAATCAAGGTTACCTTTATAAAACTGATGAGCTAGGTATTTTACCGAGCCATATTAAAGCAAAAAAGTGAATACACTAACTTTAAGGAGTGGAAAAGAGCTAAAGGTTAAAGAAAAGGAGGAAGTTGATGTTCAAGAAGATAAGGAAGAGGAAAAAGAGGATGAAGAGTAGGAGCCAAATATGGAGGCTCTTAAGGAATTATCAATAGTAATCTTATGTATAAAGGGCTCCTACTTCCTAAAAAATTGAAAGTAAATTGATGACCTAGGGAGCTTTATTATTCCTTGTTATATTGACAATTTATTACTAAAAAGGCACTAACGAATGTATTTAATTTGATACCATATGTCTTTGTATTACATTGCAACATGTGGCCTATTTATAGGTTAATAAAACCTTACTTGGGAAGATGGGTGGAAGCAAGCCACTGATTATAGATCTAAGTTGAAGGACTTGTTAAGAAGTCCGACTAAAAAACTTATAAAGAATTATTAGTTGGGAAGCAACTTAACAATTAGATATTTTTGTTTTGATTTAATAGTTTGTAGGATTTTTTGTTAATAGTTTAGTTGCTTTCGTAGTTTTAATCTTATGATTCTAATATTGTTACTTGAGATTTGATGAAGTTCTACAAGTTAAGAAGGCTACATCACCCTTATACATTAGATTAAAGAAGATTTCACTAGCACTAGATGGATGTCATTGATCCTAGACAAGGATAGAAATCTTTTACTATAAAAGAAGTAGCAGTTATCTT
Organism: Erythroxylum cassinoides; assembly: GCA_027478405.1. Classification (NCBI taxonomy): domain Eukaryota; kingdom Viridiplantae; phylum Streptophyta; class Magnoliopsida; order Malpighiales; family Erythroxylaceae; genus Erythroxylum; species Erythroxylum cassinoides. The sequence continues at coordinate 22,640,656 of JANIPM010000003.1, forward strand.
CACTTCCGCCCATTATTTCATATTTTCCATTGTTCTTGAATATTTTGTATGTTGAGTGCAAAGTTAAGTGTAAGGGAGAGATTTAGTAATTAAGCTTGTCAACATTGTTAAAATTAGCTTAATAATGAATAATTTAGGAATTTTTTAAAAGATGTTGATCAAGAGTGTTGATGATGAGTTTGATTGTGATTGTGATTTGATTTGATTATGCAAATAATTATGAGTTTTGATAATAGTAAATTTCAATTTAGTTCATTAATATTGAGAATGGATACTTGATTTGCATTATGATACTTTTTATATAATTTATTGATGCAATTAGTTAAATGTGAATTAATTTTGAGTATTTTTATTATCATATATATATAAAAAAGAGATAAAGAGAAAAATAGTAGTATGTGAATAAATGAATAAAAATTTCATTGTAATAGCTTTGTACTAATAAAAAGGTCAAAGTTAAAGAATGATACTAGTAGCCATTTGACATAATGACCTAGTTGAGTGACTAGGTTATTTATAATAAGGTGTTTACTCTCGTGTCAAAATGCTGTGTAACTTTCTGAACAAGTTTCTAAATGCTCCTATATGGTTTAAATTTAATGTTTTTAATAAGGGTATGAAAATGTTTAAAGGTTTTAATATTTTTATCATGTATGTTCACTTTACGCAATAAGTGGATTGGTGCGAATTGAGTACAATTTTGGAGAATTATAGAGTGAATTAAATTGATTTATAATTGATACGAGTAATTAAGTGCTTAATAGTTCAATGAAGTTTGCAATTGGATGAATAATGGAGAATCTTAACAGATATCTTTGATGAGTTTAATGCTTTCTAGGACTTGTTTTTTATTAAGTTGAGAGTAATGAAATTGATTTACTTGAGGATAAGGAAATGCTTAAGTATGTGAGACTTTGATAAGTGCTCAATTGTTCATATTTTTAGGTTTATATTAAGTACATTTTGCTTGTTTATTTTAGTATTTTTATTTTTTGGTATTTAATTCATTCATATTGTGTTTTTAGGTTGTAATTCACTTATTTGGAGCAAAAGAAATGCATCGGGACAAGTCTGGGGCAATTCGGAGCTTTGTTAACCAAGTTATGAATATGTTAGAAAAGTATAAAAGCACCAACACACCCGTGTTAATGCTTGTGTACTTCAATACTGCTATGTTTCACACATGACAAGTGATTTTAAAGTTCAGAAAGTTACGTGACCATCAATACACTCATATTGATGCCTGTGATCATATTTTGAGCTTGTGTTTGCTCTATATTTAAGGGTTTCGTAATTTTTTTAAGTACATAGCCACCAACACATTCGTTAATGCTCATATACTACCCAAAAACCTAATTTTCAAACTATAAAAGGAAAATTGAAAGTGAAAAGGAAAAAAGGAGGCTCGGGAAATGCAATATGATAACCTAAGACATAGAAAGAATGAAGAACAGGTAACGAGATGTATTCATAGTTGATTTTCATTAATCTAAACCAGATTTTAACAAGATTAAAGGGATTTCATCATTTTTTTAAAACTATTTTCCTCTAGTTTTAATGTTATGTGTTCTATGATTAAGAACTAAACTTTTTAGACACCTGGATAAGATGAACCCTGTGATACATAGTATAATGACTTCAATTTAATTTAATTTATTCTTTAGTTTTATTGAGATTTAATTATTTGTTCTTATTTATTCTTGAATTAGTATTGTTGTTATTTTAATTCATGCATGATTTCATAAAATTGAGATTGAGACATCTTTTGTATGAATAGATAAAACATTGTTGAAAGGAGGTGCATGCAAATCTAGAGATAGGTCAACATAAATTTTGTAGATTAAGGTCAAAACTAATAGTGAAATTCATAAATCGATTAATGCAATTCTAGAGGTTTAAATTATAAAGAAATTTTAATTAATCAACCTAGGATTAGATGTTAATATTCTTGAGAAAGATATTAGCATAATTGAAGAATTTTCATAGTTTAATGAACTTTAGACTAAATTGATGTGTGAAATCAGAATTTCATGAGAAATCTTAAAAGGTTCGAATTCTAGGTACAATTGTCTTCTTTGCTTGTTTTCTAGTTTAATATTCATTCTAGTTAATCAACTATTTTAGTTTATAGTTTTTAATTTTGAATTTGAGTAATTATCATCACCATAATATTTTAGACTATATATAATAGAAAGATGGTTAATACTAGTAATTTTAGCCTTTGTGGGATTGGCCTATACTTATTATTACTTCCTTAAAGTGAATAGTATATACTAAATTATGTCTTATGGCGGATATAAAGAAGGAACTACCTGAGGTTATCCCCTACTAAGGCTTGGTGTAAATGGATCCCTCTATGAAGACTTAGATAAGGTCTAATATCAATAGAGATTAGCATTAGCTGAATAAGTTAAATTTTATAGGCTTACAGGCAATAATTTTAGCATAGAAGATTATAATGTACTTATGGGACTAAAAATAGGGGTATCATTAAGAAATCAGGGAACATAGAGGAGTTGTCTCATCCATTTCCTTTTAACCAGAAATCCTGGAAGCAAATGTAAGTAGCGATAAGTCCTAAGGATTGTAAATAATTCAGCAATTTGGAGATAGAACCAATAACTAACCTAAATTTAGCTGCTGACATTTTAAACTCTCTGAGAACCAGTGCTAAGCTTATATGATTGGAAATAAGGGAATTTGTTAAAAATGAGTAAACATAAAGGATCTATTTGGTCATACACTTCCCCGAAACCAAGAATAAAAGAAGTAGAAGTAAATTGAGATAAGTCCTAATGATTATAGCCAATTGAGCAATTAGGAGAAAGAAGCAATAATTGACTCAATTTTTGCCACTGATGGTGTTGTAAACTCTTTAAAGATTAATCTCCCAAGTATTGATGTCTTTATAAATCAAAATTAAATGGAATAAATAGTAAACTCTTTAGCTTTGGAGAATTTTAAGTAGGACCAAAGAAGAAGTTCAAGAAGGAAGAATTGATAAGTGCTTGATTGACTATATATTTACTCCATAATTCTTAGTGATTAATGTTAGGATGCGCTTAAGATACTTATTTTGGTTCATATTTTGTTTTAGGTATAAGTTGGAGGAACGAGAACTAAAATGAGTTAAAAACATATCCTTGGAATCATTTTATCAATTTTTGATCTTAATTGAATTTATGAAAGCAAGAAGGAGATGAATTATGGTGAGGATGTGACAAAGAATGCAAAGAATGAAGTTATTGCAACTTACACGATTGTATATGAGTTCGTGTAACTTATTGGAAGCGTGTAAGTGTAAAGATGTAGTTTCCAGCAGCTATACAACCTACATAATTGTGTGTGGACTTACATATTTGAAAATGTAATTTCATGATTCTTATAATTTTCACACACATAGTAATTTACACACTTGTGTACTTGAATGTGTATTATAACAGAACCCTATTTTTTGCTATAAAAAGGCATATAAGAGGCTAAATAAGGCATGAAATCTTTAGAGACATGAAAGGGGGCATATTCCTTACCCTTTAGAGAGCTATAAGGAGTGAAACTTCATCTTTCTAGTTCAAAGGGAATATTGAGGCTGATGAACATGCTTGGGGATTCATTAATCTAGTGATGTTGTTCTTACTTTGATTTGGAATTGATTGTGCTATTTTATTATTTATGTTTTGGGATTTATGTATAAAAGATTTATACACTTTAAATAGATTATTTATGCATGAACTCATTTCTAGAATCTAAATTGCAATATGTAATCATTGAACACCTAATTCACTTGTGATAAACTAATGGTTGTGCATCATTAAAAATAACATAACATAGGTTAAATGACCCAACTTATTTGATTGTTACTTAGATTAACCTATTTTCTTATTCTATAATGTGGTGTTTCACTAAATCTAGAGAGCTTATTCTAGGTTGTCTGATAGCTAGACCTAATTAAAAAGCTTGTTTTAATTAGATACAACCTAAAGGAAGACTGATATTAAACATAGATTATTGTTAATCTACTGTTAATAATTTCAAAGAGAGGTATGAGATCAACAAGACGATTAATTATCATCATTCGAATGATAGTTGAGATTGAACCATAAACTAGAATTGAAAGCTATTGGTTAATTTTATCACTTTTATACTGTTTGATTTGATAAACTTTCAATCATTTAGTAAGCTTTTTTTTAATTAGATACAACCTAAAGGAAGACTGAGATTAATAAAGATTATTGTTAATCTACGGTTAATAGTTTCAAAAAGAGGTATGAAAATGACATGACTATCAATTATGATCATTCGAATGAATGTTGAGAATGAACCACGAACTAGATTTGAAAGCTATTAGTTAATTTTATCCTTTTATATTGTTTGATTTGATTTACCTTCAATCATTTAGTTTCAATTTATTTTGTTTATCAAACTCAACCAAACCCCCTTTAAAACTTAAACATTGATTTATCTGTTACAAAAGCTAGACATACACTCTCTGTGGATACGATACTTGTTCACCACAACTATAAATTTAGTTGTGTAGAGAGGCTTTATTTTTTGATGTTTTCGAATCACATTAAAATTTTTGATACTGTTGTTAGGGAGTGGAGTGATTTAGGTTTTACTTTAGATATCAATTGGTGTTATATATATAGTTATAATTAGTTTCTATAGTTATTTCTTAATCTTTTCATATTTTTGGTGTTTGTGAATGATAGTGACGAGATCTCCTTATCAAGACCCTATACAATTTGATCTCAAGATTGAAAGAACACTACGAAGGCTAAAAAGAAAAACTGAAGAATTCCAAAAATACATAAGGAATTGAATTTAACTCTAAGAGAGTTAGTTGCACTAAAGTCAAAAACCCTTATGTATTACTTTTCCTAATTTTACTAAACATATTGCTTTTGAGCTTAAGTCTGGCTTAGTCCATCTTTTGCCTAACTTTCATGGGCTTGTAAGTGAGGAGCTCATAAGCATCTTAAGGAGATCAATATGGTATGTCTTAGTATGAAACATCTGGGGGTGACGGATAAGCATATAATGTTAAGAGGGTTCCCATTTTCACTAAAGGATGTATCAAATGACTAATTTTTTAATCCTCCTATAAGGAGTGTGAACACATGGATTGAAATGAAGAGGCTATTTTCTAGCATTAAAGATAACCAATATAAAGAAAGAGATTTGTGGAATAAAGTAATATTATAGAGAATCCCTTTATGAGTATTGGGAATGCTTCAAGAATTTATATACCAACAACCTCACCACAATATCACAAAATAACTCCTTATCTGATATTCCTATGAAGGACTAATATTGATGGATATGAGCTTAGTAGATGGAATAAGTGGTGGAGCATTATGTGAAAAGACTCTTGTGGAGGTCAGAACTTTAATCAAGGGCATGGTGGCAAACCCTCAATAATTTAACATTCATAATGATATTCGTAGGGAAAATAACGTAAAGATTTCATCCATAGAACATCTTTTAGATGAACTAACATATTTTGTTATACAAATTATTTTAGGGCAGGCATGAGTTTGCAATATATGTGTAAATGTGAACCATCCAATAGATAGGTATCCAACTTTGAACGATGGAAGTATGGAGTATGTTAATGTTAGAGGGGGAAAATTTTCCCATCAATATACTCCATAACCTAGGTCGGAGAGATCACCTAAACCTGAGTTATAGAGGTAATAGGCAACAGAACTACTTCCTACATAGGCCATAAAAAATTCATCAATTTCAATCTAGACCACGAGCCTCTTCTTCCAACTTAGCTACATATCTGGAAGATATAGTTAAATCTCTTGCCACTAATGCTCTTAAATTCCACCAAGATGTAAAAAAATTGTAGAGAGACAAGATCTCAATTTTAAGACATAAGGTCTAACATTCAAAATTTGGAGAGTAAGATGGGTCAGATGGTAATGGCTATCAACCGCTAAAATCACAAAGCGAAGGAAAGTTGCCATCTCAACTCGAGATAAATCCAAAGAATGTTAGTGTGGTAATCTTAAGGAGTGGTAAGAAGCATAAGGATCCCAAGAGGACCATACAAAGTATGGATAGTGAAGATGAAACTAAGAAGGAGTTAGGAGGAGGAGGAAATCCATCATCTAGCTCAAAGGTAAATTCTGAATTTCCCATTGTGGTTAAGACTAACTCTCCATCTTTTCCTAATAGGTTGGAAAAATCAAAAAAGAGCAAAAGGATGAGGAGATGTTAAAGAATTTTCGAAAACTAGAAGTAAATATTCCTCCCTTAGACGCAATCAAACACATGCCAAGATATGCAAAATTCCTTAAGGATTTGTATACCTATAAGAGAAAGCTGAGAGGTGAAGAGAAGGTTATGATGGGTGTGAATGTTTTTGCGATATTCAAAAAGAAAATGCTTCCAAAAGTAAAAGTTTACATTTTTTGAGAATGGAAAGATGTTAACAGAAATCAATAATACCTTCATTTGCCTCATTTCAAAAATGTAAACTCTAAGCTCCATTAAAGATTTAAGACATATCTTTTTATTACAATACTCTTTATATGATAATTTCCAAAGTTATTGCTTTAAAAATTAAATTTATTCTGAAACCTCCTCACTTATTCATTCTATGTATGGAATCACTTACTAGGTTGATAAACCATTCAATTAGGTAAGATATCAACTTTAAATTCCATTATAAATGCAAGAAGTTGAGACTTTTCATCCATACATTCACATATAAATTACTCCTCCTCTCAAAGGCTGAGAACAAATTAGTGCATACACTTATGTCTACCTTGCAAACTTTTAAATTGCTTTCAAGTTTAATCATTAAAAAAAGTAAAAGTTACTTAATAGACTCTGCAAGTCAAAAAGATATAGCTTTCTGGTTATCCTCAATCTTAAATTGACAACTTAAAGATCCTCCATTTTCTAATCTAGGATTACAAATAATAACCAAAAGATTAAGCTTTAGGGAGTGCTCACCTTTACTTTAGAAATTACAGAGGAGAATAAGCAATTAGAACAATAGATCTCTCTCATTTGCTAGAAGTGTGTAATTGATTAACTTCATTCTTAATTAATTACATACCTACTAGTCCTTATGTAAATTTCTGCCTAAAGGGTTTATTAGAAATGTACAAAAGATTTTAAGGAGCTTTTTATAATCTGGTGAGCTAAACAAGTTATTCATTTTTCAAATTCAAATGGTCAAATGTTTATTTACTTAGGAAAGCAGGAGGTTTAGACATTATTTTGGTTTTTTATTTGGTAAAATCCTCATGGAAAGAAGAATTTGGAGGATTATTAACAATAAAAAGGCTCTTTTGGTCTAATGGATACGTATCTGCTTTATAAAAGATAGGATCATATGGGAAGTTTGTAACAAAATCACTACCTCTTGGTTTATGACAAAATTACTCAAAATGAGGGAGTTGATATATTGATACATACTTACAGGATTGGAAATGAGATCAATGCATCCTTATGATTTGAGAATTGAAGTAAGGTCGTCTCTTCAAGACCAACTTATTTCTCACTCTAGAACATATATTCCTTGAATCCTTCAAGGTAAAGGCACTTATAAATAGGAATGAATATGCTGATAACTCCTCCTTATTTATGAATCTCATCTCAAATTATAGGCATAGACAAAGTGAGGGAAACTCTTATTATTGGTTAAAGCATTCTTTTAAAAGGTTTACCAATGCCTCATATAGAGGTTCCTTTTTAACTCAATAGCATAAAATGGTTTGGTATAGAATAATATAGTGTAAGCAAGCTCTTATGAAGTCTCTTACCTCATGTGACTTGTTTACAAGCAAATATTAGGAACCCTAGATAGGTTAAGCTTCCTTAACTTTTCCCAACTATCTTATCTCTATAGATAAAGTTATGAAACAGTACATCATTTATTCTTCTCCTGTGAATGCACTGCATACATATGGAACAAAATTCAATTGGTGAAATTTTTGAAAAATTGAAACAAGGAATAAGAATGTCTAATGGTGATAAAACCATCTGTATCATTACAATTGGTAGCAATATATACTCAATCTAGAAGGAAAGGAATTCTAGGTTATTTTAAGGAACCAAGAACCAAATAACACATAAGCTAATCTTATAGATCAGGGATAACTGCTAGCAAAAGTTGACATTCTTCATAAATCATGACAATGTTATCCCAAATTCAGATGTAACATATAACCTTAAACTCTTCTGTAGACCTAAATTGCTTTGTGGCCCCTCTTTATATAATTTTTTAAAGTAACAAATTAATCACAAAATATAAATAACTCCCAAAAATATCTATAACAATACACAAATTTATGTTGCGGAGGACTTCATGTTTCCTTGATGGTTATATTTGGTTTGATGAAAGTTAGGGGTGGCTAAGGAAATCTTTTGAATATTCTTTGTTCTTCAGTATCAGCATTCCTCTGTCCCTGTAAAGTTTCTATCTTCTATGCCATTTCCTTAGATGTCTAAGTGGCATTATACTAAGGCAGTAGACTTTTGAGTTTTGATTTAATAATTGATTTGCTTGAAATTTGACTCGCCTATAGAAGAGATAGTAATAGAAGCGAGGGAATTGGGTTTATTAGCTCCAGGAGTTGCTTTATGTAACATCCCATTACCTGTGGGAAGGTTAAAATGGTAAATGTGAGTGGTTATGAGAGTTAGAAATGTATCTTTATGTTCATGCATATTATGTTATACACATACATATGAATAGTGAAGTCATGGCACATGAAAATAATTATACATGCATTTGTGAATGATTCCGGGTATAATTAGATTGAGTTATGATTTTTGGGTGTTTTAAGAATTTTGAATTTTTTATATGGAAAAGTCTATTGGTTAGTAAGAATATTGTAATTGGAAATTTTGGTGAATTTAGGCATAAATTTTTGAAAAATTTTGGAGAATAGGAAAAAGACATCAAATTGAGTTTTGGAGATAGTTGAAATGTAAAGATGAGAGTTAAGAGAATTAGTTTCAAAAGAAACTAAGTTAGAGCTTAGATAGGAGGTAAGTGACAAGTATCACTTAGGCTTGGTACTTTGCTAAAATGTAGGTTACTGTTTCTGACAGTTGAAAAGTTAAGTTATATGTCTAGGTTCATTCTTTATTGTCATCTTCTTCAAATGTTCTTTCCGTACACAGAGCTTTCCATCTAACCCCTTCTAAGAAATTTCTTTGCTTTT
>JANIPM010000003.1:22693976-22705013 GCA_027478405.1 Erythroxylum cassinoides
TTTGCTTAGATCGATAAGTAATGGCTTAATGTGCTTGGATAAAAATGTGCTTAATTATGCTTTGAAATGTGGAAGTATTGGATCAAAGGCATTAAATGCCTTAGAAAATGCAAAAGAAAGCTTATGTTAATAATAAAGGAAGTAACCATATGAGAAGCTTAATGGTCGAATTCTATAGCTTCAAGATAATGATATTGTGTTTTATACACTTATATGGTGGTGTATGAATATGAGATACATGTTTGAGTAGTAAATACATTGTATATTTGTATGTATAAAGACTCGGGAGTTGTAGATTAAGGAGCTCGTACCGAGGATCGTAGGGAGTGTACACCTTCTTTTGACGTGAGTTGGGGAAATCGTATCTCTCAAATGGGACTAGGACATCCAAAGACATGCATGATGACTTGTATGTGAATTTTGAAACTAGGTAATGCATAGTAGAATTGAATCTCAAATGGATGCTAGTATAATTATGTATTTAATAACTCTTTACACTTGGAGTGCAACTAATGTTTTTATTACATATTTTAAGAAATGATATTGTTTTCAACGAATCTGCACTTTAAGTGCAAAGGACAACGTTTTATTTTCTGAAGCTACATTTTTGAATAACTTTGCACTTGGAATGCAAAAGATGACTTTTATTATAAAATAATGTTTAGGAACTTGCATATTCATAATTGAGTCATGTATGCTACATGTATGTGTTCTTTTTTTGGCTTAAATCCATGGCAAGGTTCCGTTTTATCGGTTAGAGCGATAAATGAAAGTATGGTGCCTTACTTGATTTTAGTACTTAATATTTGTATATGATTTTTGTTTATGATGAGGTAACAATTAGCCATTGGTGTGCTAGGCACAGCAGATTAAACGACACCCGTACCCTTGATGCTGGTACATAAAATCAAGTCCTCATATCAACATCTTTCTACAGGACTTGTAGGTGATTGCACATCTAGAGGTTTGGTCACTGATGAGGTCATCACCTAGGGTCATGATACTCTTGTCGGCCGTAGTCTGGACTCACCATAAATGAAAGTCAAGCCAACACCGAGAATCGGTAGGTGTACACACCAGTTTGGCTGACTAGTGGTGACACACATAACTATTTTAGCCTATTCTGAGATTTAGCTTCTCAATGAGATTTGATTTATACATGTGATGCTTTTCTACTCTTGTGTATTGGAACTAGAACCTATGTACTTGGGTAGGCCTAAGTGGTTCCTAACCAGTATATATTGAGTCATAGGTTAGGCCTATGTATTTCTATGTCATGTATGTTCACATCATAGGTGGTTATGAGCATGCTAGATGTGTGAAAAACCCATCCTTAGGTTATCTAGATTGTCTTGGTGTGTACCAGGTTCTGTTTGTGATATATGCTTTTCCTGCTCACTGAGTACATAGTGTACTCACTCTCTCCGCTTTCCAATCATGAAGGTTAATTTGGTGAGCTTGAAGCTCTGAGTGGATCGTGCAGCCTTTTGACATTTTCGGGGCATTACCGCATATGGATAGTCTTTGTTTTGTACTTTTGTTGTATAGTGGCTCATGAACTGTTTTTATTAAGTTGGTTATATTGATATGCTTTATGATTTTGTAAATTAACTCTTATTTGTCTTGTGGTTTGTAAATAACCTTATGTATGAAACTTTTGTATTATTGTTAAGATTGCTCTTGAGTGGACTTAAAAGTCCAGAAGTTGTGGTAAAGTTTTAAATGTGAATATAAAAGTGCGTTTAAAACTGATTTATAGGTATTTTAATTAAGTTTTGGGATTTTCAAAATACAGCTGTTATGTTGTCCAAATGTTTTCAAAAGATATACGGTTAGCTTTGCATAGTCAGGTTAAGGGTACCATAAGTATCCTTAGTTTGGGTATGTGGCGCTTGTCATATACCCAATGTGGTTCCAGGTCGTGACAAGTTATCTAGGCTAAACTGATATTAGAAGTAAATGAAGACGAGATTGATGCTAGTATGCTTTTGTTCATCTCATTCTCGCCCCCTTTCTTAGGTTTATCTTAATTTTGCACTTCCTTCTCTTTCATGGTTTCAACATCAAGTGGTTTAAACTCTTTAACGTGATGAAACGCAGTTGATCTTTATAGTTCACCTTGGCTAGTTAGGAAGCTTTTCTTAACCTTTTTTACTCACTACTTTGGCTAACTGACATATTTGCACTTAAAAGTTATAAATGAATGAAACAATTAGATTGCACCATCTTTTTAAGTCTATCTACTTAAGACTTAAGTTTACTCAATTTATCTAATTGTTCATCAGTAGAAGATATAAATTTATTGATCATCTATTCCATCCCATTGCCCTATAAAGATTGTGATTGTTTAAACTAAAGTTATTGTTGGAACATAGATGGTCTCATAGATTTACCTACTCTAGCTTCTTGCTCCTTATAAAAATGATTTAGATGGCTTTTTTCATATTGAATTGTAAGCATTAAAAAAGAGGATAATTCTTGACTAGGCGCCATATAATTAGCCTTTTCATAACAATTTGAAGTCAAATATATATTTATGCATGTATGGCAAAGATGTCCATATATGCCACATTGATAGCATAGTATCCTATTACCTACATCTTGATTCAATAAAATCTTCATCTGGTTCAACATATTAGTTGTTTATGATGCCACATTTGAAAATGCTTGGGCTTCTTACATGGAAGCTTTGGATTTCCCCTTCCTTAGTTGAAAAATTATTGGTCAAGTCTTCAATAATCTCCTAGACATTCTTAGTAGTTTTTATAAAAAGTTACCTCTCTTATAGCAATGTCTACCATGGTTGGACATATGAATGTAAGACCTTCATAGAAGAATTGCATAATAAGTTATAAATAATATTGATGATGTGGGAACGGGTTAAGAAAATCTTTATATCATTCCTAAGCTTTATAGAATTCTTATCTCATTTTTGTGTAAAACTCTAAATCTACATCCTCAACTTGATGTTCTTATGTAAAGGAAAAAATTTCAACAAAAATGCATCATACACTTGGTCTCTTTCCTTAAAAGAATTTACCTCAATCAAAGCAACAAGGTCCTTACTTAATCTATTATACAATAAGAATAGCATCTCATTAAGCTCATCTTCTATAAGGTCATTTACTATAAGTGTTTAGATCACAAAGTTAAATTCTTTGATGAACATGATGGTATCTTTCCCAGGTGATCTATACATTAATAATTAGTGGGGATGCATTTTCTTAAGCTCTTAGTTCCTTGCCTTTTAACTTAATATCATATAGGAGAGACTTGCACTAATCCTTAACATTTTAATGCCTCCATATGAATCCTTTGACACTTCTACTCCCTCAAGCCAATAATGTTGTGCTAATTAACAGTCATCTCTCTCTTCCTTCTTACATTATTCTGTTTATAGGTCTACTTTTTTAGGATCAAATTGAAGTATATCGCTAAGTTTTCACTTCTGTATCTCTAATATTGTATCATCCACTTGAAACAAATGGACAGAGACAAAATTTAGAAGAAAAAAAACTAGAATTAATAAAATATCAATTTAATAGCCTCCAACAATGTTGTTAAAAACTTAATTAAATTTATTTTCAAGTACACATAATCAATTATAGCAAGTTATAAATATAGAGTATGTTAAAGTATCAATCCTATAAAGACTATAACTACCATATTTATTAATCCTAGCAAAACAAAGAAACCAAAAAAATAAAAATTTATGAAGTGACTAAATTGCTAAACTAATGAAAATAAGATAATTAACTATTGTGAAGAAATCAAGATAATAAAATGCTAAGGCTTTAGAGTTCACTTATGAGGACTTCCATTTTTCACGCAAAATTTATTATTAAGTTTGAGCTAATAATTAACCTAATATATCTATACTCTCTCTCAATACAAACAAGTAAATTCAACTAGGTAACTACCATCTCTTAGTATATAATTTAATCTAATCAAACTAACTAAATATAGTTAACATATTAGCCATTACAATACTCTAGGAAATCTCTTTCTCTATATGCAAAATGTTTATTCTCTAGTAAACATATTATACTTTACCTTTTAGTCCTTCAGATAATTCTTAAGATCTAATCTATGAATATTAATCATAAATTAACAATTACGATCAAAGAAAATAAATTCAACCAAATAATAATAACTTCTGCATTAACAATCGAAATATCCAACATACACTACATCCCTAACCCTGACTGCTGATTCAGTTACTAAACATAATGCAAATAAAAAAAATGAAATCAATCTTAACATTAAAGAAATTAAATAAGGAAAAGATAAATTATGACACCCTCAATTATTTTAAGGTAAATCTTCCTGCACTCTGAATTCTAAGCTCTCTTCGATGTTAAGAAAACCTAAAGTGTTGACAGAACAATAAGAAAACTACCAAAAACCTCTAAAATTTTCAATAGTTTCCCTTAATTAACCTTAATAAGAGTATTTATAACCAATTTCATAATGTAGTCTTAATTTAGGTGAAATTATATTTTTGTCTACATTCTTGGAGTTAGTGTTTTGATTATGGCACTGAAGCAGTTTTCACATTAACATTATTTAGCTTTTATAAATCTGTGTATACAAATATTTAGGAGTACAATGCTAGTCATAATTAGCACTCTAACATCAATATGTTTATGCTTCTTAAACTTATCTTTCAAGCAACACATTGGTGTATTCCATTTATAACACCAATACAAGTTACATTCTATTTCTACATTCTCCAATTTTCTCATTTTTTGATATATTTGAGCTTGAATTGATCTTTAATGCCTACTAAAAAGTTATTATCCATCTTGTTATGTTTCAAATGACTTCAATATCTTCACAATAGGCTAATTATGAAAAAAGTTGCACTCAAATATGGGATTTTACCTCAAATAATCAGCTATATGACAATGATTGAAAGATTAAAAAACACCATACAATTCTACATAAAATAAGTTATAGGTTGATAAATTACAAACTAATTTAGTTCTTATAAACATGAAAAATATAGACTTATCATAAAAATATCTTGTTCATATCAATGAACTAAGTGCCCAATCATGCATGATTGGTTACATATTCATATTTATTGTAATAATCAAAATGAAAATTATTTTGATATTTAAAGAAAACTTTTGATCTTTAAATAAACTTTTGGAAAAAAAATTAAAGCGGTTTTGAATTAAGTTTTTGTTAAAGGAATATGTTTTAATCTTTAAAAGAATTTAAAAAGTTTTTAAAAATTGTTTCAAGAAGTTTAGTCAATCAATGTGGTTATTTGGGTCATCAGAATTATTTTTTGACTAGATTGGTTGAAAAGTATGGTAGTGAGGTTGATTAATATCTTTTAAAACTATTTACTGTGAGCTTTTGACCTTATTAATCGACTAATATACCGAAATGGCTAATCACTACTACTATTACTAGTCATTGTAATAGCTAGTTTTTTAAATAAATATTTTAGGCTATTTTGAGCATAAATACATGTATGAGTTATGGGAGTAATGTGGGACATATTTGAGAGTTGACAAGATCCTTGAGAAGCTTGATAATGCATGTTTACATAACATAACATATACTGAGCCTTTTTTCATTGACACGAGAAAAAGGAGTTTTTTAGTTGCACATTTGCAGTAATTTCGAAGATTACTTGTGATATACTTTATACGGATTCTTTTTAACCTTAAACAAGATATATAAATGGTTACTCTTCATTATTGCAAAGTAAGATGATTGTAAGGGTTTCTTTTAACTAGTGGCAAAGAAGATTTATAAAGGATTGCTCTTTATTCATTAAAGAAATAAGATATTAAATTCCTAAGTAGAGCTTGAAGAGTTGACAAAGGCTAAGGATTGTTTGGATGAATTGTTATAAATTAATTTTATTTCTCTTTCTCTACTCTTTTTTTGTTATTTTTGTGCTTGTTTTATGATTGTTTTACATAAAGTGATTATAATCATTCATTAAAGTAAGCAATTCACTCATTAGTTTAAGAGTAGTAAAAAATTTGAATGCACACATTTCACACCCCTCTTATATGCCATATAGGGACCAAAATACTTTATTGAGGCTCCCTGATTGGTCTAAAAAATGACCCATTTATGATCATTATGGCTATAATAAGTCATTTTGATTTTTTAGCTTCACTAGATTGATGTTAAGATAACTTTCTCTAATGGAAATTTGATAGAGTAGGTGTATATATAATAAATCATTGATGTGAAAGAGAATGAGCATCAAGTTTGTAACTTAGGAAGTTGATTTATAGGCTAAAAGTCCAAAATAAGGCTTAACCTTTTTAAGTTCGATCAGTTTGGAACTTAAACTTGTAACTTGCTTATAGAAGGTCTAAAATTTCATAAGTCTGCTCAATTTAAGACCTTTCTGGATAAAAATTAAAGCGTATTTTACACGTGTCATTACATGTAGGTTAGTTAGTCTAATTTCTTGCATGGATAAAGAATAACCTCTCTAAACACAAGATTTCTTCTATATATTTATATTTAGTCAAATCTTCAATTAAAGCAAATCTTTTGATCATTTACAATGCAAGTAATTCATCCTTTCTCTATATTACTTGCTAAGAAAAGAGCTATTGCTGATCATCATTTTTCATATTTTTGTGCCAATAAGTTTCTTTAGTGAAAAAAGACGCACAAAGAACTTCTATTATTTATTTAGTTTCTTGGTCATGATCTTAATAATGAATACATGATTAGAAGAATCTATGACCAAGATTCCTATAAAGTTAGTCTAGATAGTGCAATAGTTCAACATGCTTTCTCGTATATATAATTCCTACAAGGTTCAATGCTACACTATTACGTCCCATTATCTATGGTGGGATTAAGAATGGATTTTTGTTTGCTTAGCTTTCTTTCTTTGCTATCTAAGTTTAAAAAATACTAGCTAATGACTCGTCAAAGAGAAACCTACAATCTAAAAAAAACAAATTCTTGATGAATAACTTCTCCCCTCCCCCTTCATTGCTCTTAAAACACTCCATTAGGTACACATTTCAAAGAGATAATTGCTTTACGTTAAGAGAAAACATGATTTATATAGACAATAGACGTTATAACTGACACATAGACTAACAAATAGAAGACAAAAGATTGTCTAACAAATAAAAGACAAAAGATTGTCTTAAATCTACTACTAGGATTGTGGTTTAAAATGGATGGATGGATGAAAGAAAAAACAAAGTTGACTAGTCGATAAGTAGGGGAGTGCCCCTTCCTTATCAATAAAGTTGATTCCTCTAGGTAGGTCAATTGGAATAAAACCCTGAAAGTGCTAGGTTGTGGAGTGGTGCACCCTCATCTACAAATCCATTTACATGAAAAAGAAAAAGAGAGAGATGAAATCTCTTCATATAAATGATGAAAATCTAGCAGCTGATGCCCCTACATAACCTAAAAGGTTTATATGCATGACCCAAGAATGGGGATTTTGGAAGCACTCACTCACCAGAATTAGCATTTTAAGGTGAATAAAGTTGAGATGAGTAGTAATGTAAAACTATTGGTGGCTTATTGAATTTTCATTCATATGTAGGTGTGCATGGATATATTTGCTACAACAATGCTACTATTGGGATTGTCATTAGCATTTTATGGTGAGTAGTTGTCATTTTGTTTATCTATGTTCATATTTCATCTACTTGCAAATCTTCACCTTCTTTTTCTCCTGTATAATATCTATTACTTTCTAGCATCTGATGCTGTTACTACTTAGTGCAATGATTTTTGCATTTTAGTTAACATTAGACTACAACATTATTATGATAAATAGTAACTAGTTTGCTAGAATTTTCTGTGTTGGATTCTTATTTTTTTTATTAGGCATGGCATGTTATTCATCTTCTTTCCACTTTTAGCATATTTACATTTCCAGTATGGTGAGTTGCTACTTATATATATTTATATATTTATATTTGCATACATTTTCATCTTTGGAATTGTCTTCAGGACTCATATTATAGTTGAAAATAAGAGGAGTTAGATTTGAGATAGCTTCATCTGATATATGGAAGGTATTTACATTTTTCTATAATTCCTCATAGATTTAACATGGTGTCAAATAAATGCTTATATATTTATTTCAAGTGTTTGGAAGATTCTATTAGTGGTGTAATAATCAAATCTAGAGGTGAGAAAGAATCACTCATCCTGTTCACCTGACATATAATTAGAAGAAATAAAATTGATCGTTTTTGTAAAATAGAAAAATAAGTTGGCTTTTTAAATAAAAAATCGAAGATTTGTTTCGACTTTTGGTTTTAATTTAACTCCAACCAATCCAAACCAATATTCTTAAGTTTACTTTATTCTTTTTTTGGTATTATTAATTTATATTTTATTTTGTTATTCTAAAATAAGTTATTTTGCACAAGTGTAATGGGTATTGTTTTTCAAGAGCATACCACCTGTCAAATAATTTATTTAATTTCTTTCTTTTTCTTCTATTATTAAACTTTCTTTCTTTGAAGAAAATAAAAAATTTTATGTATGGCATTCTTATTTACTTAAATCTTTTTCGTAATGATGATAAACCCATTCTTTTTTAAAGAATATTAAACCTTAAATTATTTTTATTTAATATTACAATCTTATACATTTTAATGGTACTAAATAATTGTTTTGATTTTTAAAAATAAAATCAACTAAATAATTGCCCTTAATATAATATATTAAAAATAAAATCAACTAAATAATTGCCCTTAATATAATATAAAGTGCTCTCTTATTTTTATATATTACACTTTTTGTTTAAACTTTTTTTATTGTTAGAGTTAAAATTTGTTGGCTCAAAGAGTCCTTTTTTTTTAAGGTAAAGAATAAATTAACTAGAAGAAATTAGAACAAGGCTAGTTTAGGATAGTAGAAAAGATTAGACTAACTGACCTGCATGTAACGGTACATATAAAACATGCCCTAATTTCTGTCCAAAAAAATCTTAAATTGAGCATGCTCGTAAAATTTTGGACCTTCTATGAGTAAGTTACAAGCTTAAGTCCTAAACTAATTAAACTTAAAAAGGTTAAGCCCCAGTTTGGGCTTTTAGCCTTGATTTATAAGTTAAACAAGACATCATGGTAGTGGTCCACAAAATTCTAAAATCCTAATTTTAGATTTTGAAAACATACTTAAATATTGGGTATATTATGAATTCAGTGGAGTAAGTTTATGTTTCAAGTCTAGTATATGAATGAAATTTTGATTAACAATAATGATTAAATTATTTTATAGAATGATAAAAAGATGCTTTCAACGAACTTTTACATAAAAGATCTTGGATAGGTAAATTTTATTTTTAGAGTAGAAATGTATAGGGACAAGTCTGAAAGGTCTTAGTCCTAAATCAAAAGGCTTACATAGATAGAGTGGAGAAGAGTTTTAATATGCATGATTGTAAGCCTAATAAATCAAAGATGGTAAATTAAGTATGGAGTAGTGTCATCAAATGATGCGAAGAAAGTGGGGATAAGTACTATTCCTTACAATAGTATAGCTAGGAATATGATGTATACAAATGTATGCACTAAACCTGACATTGTCTTTACAGCTAGTGCTCTAGATAGGCATTTAGCAAATCCTAGTCATGAGTAATGGGTTGCGATGAAAAAATTGTTGTACTATATGCATAAAAATAGAGATCATATGTTGGTTTATAAGTGTGTAAATGATCTAAAGATTATTGGATATGTTAATGCTGACCTTGATGGGTGTTCTGATACTAATAAGTCTACTATATATTACATATTTTCAAATTAGTTGGAAGATTTATGATGTTGAAGAGCTCCAAACAATATATTATGTTGGATTCGACAATGGGAGCTGGGATTATATCTTGTTTTAAGACATAAGTGCATACCAAATGGTTAAAGAACTTTATTGAAGAGTTTAGGATTGTCGAATCAAGCTCTATGGCTATCAAAATTCACTATCATAAGTCATCTGATATATTTTTCTCAAAATACAAAGAACTAGCCAAGTATGTTAATCTTAAACGATGGTTTGATGATGAATACATATTTTAAGAGTATATTATCATTACAGACATGTTTAGTTGACCCATAAACTAAAATGTTTGAGCTTATCAATTTTCATAGATATATAAGGAATATAAGTATCGTATTATCTCATGATATTTTGATGTAGAGAGATTTTTTAATCTTATGTTAGATTTTATGGTACTTGATATTGATAAAGTTGTATATTTCACACTAATTTATTGTACTTTGATGTTTAAATTACATGCCTATTGTTATTTTATTATATATGTACACATGCATTCCTTTTTATATGGAGACATGTTATAGAATTTTTAATGGAAGTGAATCGCTTATTATTTGATATTCCTAATGATTTTTATAGAGCAATTAATAGTTTGATAGTTAACTTGTATGAGTTTAATCCTCTTTTGCAGAGATCATGTGTCTTGATTTGATACTAGACTAATGTGGCTAGTCATAATTATAATTTTAAGGGTCATTTATACTGCACTGATACTCTTCTAACGAGTGTATAGATCGACTCTAATTTGATTTAACACAACTCGTCATCTACTTTTAAGCATGTGGGCTTTAAGATCATGTGAGTTACCTAATTATCCAAATTGGGTAAATTTAATTAAAATAGGATTTGTCTATACGAGAAGGTATAGTCCTAATCAAATAACAATTAAACTACCTAGTCGAAGTTGGACTTTAATAGGATAACTACACTATTTCAAGGATTGCTTATAATAAGAAAACACCCAAATATAACCAAGCTTAATTAGAAAATTTTCTATGTACTTGACTCCCCTCTGTTCTTACTAACTTGAGTGTTAAGAGTATTTTCATCAAAAACACTCTCAACAATTTAAATAGTTATTTATGTAGGTCTATAGACATGAGATCAACCAAACATGCCTATCCCAAATCCAGTCCATATCATACTCTAAAGGGTTTCATTAGTCTGGCAATACTGTCGACAAGACCAAGACCTAAGATAAAGTTCCGCATCCACAATCCATGAACTGTAGCCTCAAAG
>JANIPM010000003.1:22737022-22750469 GCA_027478405.1 Erythroxylum cassinoides
ATTGCTATATTTAAAAAGAAGTGGTCGTTAAATTACTAAAAAAATGGAATGGTCCTATTTTGCCATTTGCCAATAGTTATGGTACGAAATTTGCAATAAAGTCAATAAAAAAGGCGCTATATCTATTAATTTATTGGTATTTTACATTATAAAACTCATAATTGAGATACACTATAGTTTTAAAGAATAAAATATGGCGTTATTGCAAATTTCGTCATATAACTATTGGCATATGGCAAAATAGGATCATCCCTTTTTTTGTAGCAATTTAAGGACAAATTTAATCGAAAATTTCAAAATCTGTTGGAATTTGTCACGTGAGGTGCACGTGTTGTATAAAATTGAGATTTTAGGCGAGGCTGTCCATGTTTCCCGAAATTTTAGACATGTTTCTTTTTTTCTACTCTGACACATGTTGATACAATATATGGCTAGTTTTTTAAGATTTTAGACATGTTATTGCTACTTGATGATAGTTTGTCTCAGTTTGAAGGCATTGAGCAGTTGAGATAGCTTTTAGCTTTTTTAGAAGTTGTCATTGCTTGAAGACAAATTCCGGTTGATTTTGAAATTTCCAATTAAATTTGTCCTTAAATTGCTACATTTAAAAAGCAGTGGTCCTTAAATTGCTATATTTAAAAAGAAGTGGTCGTTAAATTACCACAAAAAAGGATTGGTCCTATGTTGCCATTTGCCAACAGCTATGGGACGAAATTTGCATTAAAGTCAATAAAATATTTAGTTTTAAACAGTCTAGTTCAAGTAATTTATAAATCCGGCAAAATAAATTGGACTAAATTCTACATAATTATAAGGTATAAGATGAATTATGAAAAACAATATCTAAAAGGACCGAAATCCAAAATTATAGTAATTTTACCATTGTTCAATTGATTGATACATTTTTTTAGAAATTAAAAAATTAAAAAATAAATGGATATTACAATCAAAGAGATTAGTTCCAAATGGACAGAGTGCTACGACGTCGTTAAGAAGTAAAAAACCCAAAACTTTAGTTTTAACAAAGACATGCGAATCGGGTATAACGTCTTAGCGCTTTTGTCCTCTCTTCGTTCTCTTTCTCTATTAGGTTAGAAAGAGGGACGCTACTTGCCTGCGATGGAAGCAATGGAATCACCCCTGGAGGTTCTCACGCTCGTTTCTTCAAACAGATAGATCATTCTGGAAGTTTTCCCAACTACAAAAAGTTAGGGAAATGACTTTTGTGTTTCGTCTTTCCAGATCTTGCAATATCTGAAAAGAGGGGAGGCTTTCTGGGGTTACCCATGAGGGGATCTGTCCCAGTTAACTCTCTTCCATTCAGTTATGTTCCATTTTTGTTCAATCTTGATATCCTTTCTTATTATCGTTCTCGGGTCTTCTCAGAGATTCTCTTCTTGGAACGGATGATGTTCTGGTTCATAGATCCTTCTTCTCACCCTCGATGCTTTGTCCAAAGTCTCAACACCGGTAACATTCTCTTCCGAACTCTTCAACTAATTACAATGTAACTAAAAATTCAACTTTGGCCGGCTGTTCTTCAGATATACAGAAGCAAATGCATGCTTCTCCTTCTCCAAAGACATTTGTGGCTCGACTCAAAAGAGGAAAGGAAATAACGCGTCAAGAATCTTGAGGAAAGGAAATAACGTGTCATCTCCAAAGACGTTTGTGCTCGACTCAAATGAGGAAAGGAAATAACGTGTTTTCACAAGTCACGTTCTCCAGATATACATAAGCAGACTACTTGGGCCCACAACTCAACCAACACGCCTGTTCTCCAGGTATACATAAGCAAATGCATGCTTCTCACTTCTCCGAAGCTTGCAACTCATTCAAAATAGCCTCATTTTCTTAGACTGTCGCAATGATGAATTGCAATAGGTATCTCCTACTAGTAGCCGTAGTTGTTCTTGAGGTCTTCCTACTGGTAAGACACCACACTTGTACTGCGAACCAGAGTGACTGCAATTCTTTTAGTGGAAATATATATATTAGATTGCCGTTTCGTTTGAGAATAAACCCTGAAAGTTGCGGTTTCAAATCTTTTGAGTTTGATTGTGAAGACAACCAGAAAACGGCACTGTACTTGTCTTCTTCTGCAAAATATTACGTACGCGAAATCAATTACGCAAACTTTAGCATTAGATTTGTGAACATCGGTGTCTACAAATCTAATGCTAAAGTTTGCGTAATTGATTTCACGTACATAATATTTTGCAGAAGAAGACAAATGCAGCGCCGTTTTCTGGTTATTTTCGCATTCAAGCTTAAAAGATTTGAAACCGCAACCTTCAAGATCTGTTCTCAAGCAAAATGGTAATCTAATAGATATATTTCCACAAGAAGAATTGCAATCGTTCTGGTTTGCAGTACAAGTATGGTGTCCTACCAGTAGAAAGACCTCAAGAACAACTACGGCTACTAGCAGGAGATACCCATTGCAATTCATCATTGCGACAGTCTTGAATAGCTGCAAGCTTTGGAGAAGTACTTTGCAAATCTTGCAACGCAGCCACCTGGGACGGATACACTCAACTCCTGAGCCTTATAATCGATGTTCTTGACTTGGAGTTGTACCTGATTTGGCAACTTCAACACCGGATCATTCTCAGAGCAGGATATTTTTGCGTGCTCTTTACTCTGTTGTCTGAACTGTCTGCTCTGTTTTTAGGCTGCTATTATATGCAGTGCATTTAAATTACAATTTTATTGTTGTCACAGGTTGACAAGGGAGTAAATCCAGAAATTGTTGGTTCTGTTCTTACAGAGCGTGCTAATTTTCCTTGTCTGGCTGCTAAGATAGCATACAAAGTGGCTATACCTGTTTTCACATTTAAATTTCATCAGTTGATTCTTTATGTTATTAATTTTACTTTTGCTAATGTGTGAAGTAACTGCTTGATGGTGTAGTAATTCATTAAAGTTGTTTTGAGAAATCTTTGTATCGCATTTTTTAAAAAATTTTTATCATTACATCTGAACTTAGTCTGGAAGGAAAGCTTGAGGTGGGGTTTTCCTACTTGTTTGTAGAAACTTACATGAGAGTGAAGGATTAGAATGTGGATTATTAACAGATAGAGTTAGAATTTTGATGATGAATGATAGGAATAGCAATAGAGATTGTATTATTTACTAAATCATTAGGTACAGCAATGGAATACCTCCTGGAAAAGTAGTTTCTAGGCCAACACAATAGCAATATTTTCCCCAAAAGAAGAATAATGCCTCCTCTCACTATACAACTCTTCCTATATTCCCCGTACCCTCTCCATACACAATCTCTCACCATAACTAACTCATAACAACCTAACTATGTGACATGTGTCCCCTTTACCATCTTACCCCTACGGATTTAGGTTTGGATGGGCTTAGTGGGCTGTGTAATGTTAATACTAGCAGGCTGATCACTAACACTAACAGGCTGGTCACTAGACAAGGTGCTATCAGTTCCCTCCCCCTCAAGAAGCACCTTGTCCTCAAGGTGAATGGAAGGAAATTGCCCTTTTATAAATTCTGCATCCTCCCAAGTTGCCTCTTCTGCTGGTTTGTCTCTCCACCGTATAAGCCACTGAAGGATATTGCTTCCTTTGGACTTAGAAATTCGTGAAGCTAAGATTGCCTCCGGTTCATCCAAGTTGCCCTTATCCATCTCCAACGCTTGGGGAGGGTTGTGCTCAACCGAATGGGTGCTCAACCGAATGGTTGCCCAAGGCCCTCTTCAGCTGAGAGACATGGAAAACTAGATGAACCTTAGATGAAGGAGGAAGTCGTAACCTATAGGCAACCTGTCCCACTCTCCCAATTATCTTGAAAGGCTCGTAGTATCTAGCTAACAATTTAGGACAGATCCTCCTTGCCACCGTGAGCTGTCTATGGGGCCTTGGTTTAACATAGACTAAATCGCCCACCTGAAAATGCACTTCCCTTCTGTGATTATTAGTTGATTTCTTCATCATGGATTTCTAAGTTGTGCTTTAGTTGACGTAGTGCTTCATCTCTATCAACCAAAACTAGAGCTACAGATTCCACTTGAGCCTCTCCTTGAGTGAAATGTAGCAGGGTAGGAGGGAGACGACCATACACAACTTCAAAAGGGGTTCGCCCATTCGAAACATGGTAGTTCGTATTATACTAGTATTCAGCCCATGCTAGCCTAATAGACCAATTGTGGCTGAAACAAAGATAAGTTTCTAGGCACCTGTTGATCACTTTGGTTTGTCCATCCGTTTGAGGATGTTAAGAGGAACTCATCTTCAGTGTTGTCCATTGTAACTTGAACAACTCCTTCCAGAAATTGCTAGTGAAGAGTGGGTCTCTATCACTTAAAATGGAACTAGGAACTCCATGTAGTCTCACGATATCACGGTTAAATGTTTCAGCCACAATCTTGGCAGTGTAAGGATGTTTAAGAACTGAGCAATGAGCATACTTAGATAAACGATCAACAACCACCAAAATTACCTCATATTCATGAGACTTAGGAAGCCCTGTGATGAAATCCATGGAAACCTCCTCTGTTATGTCTCTGAGAATAGGATTGAGTTATCGGGCGATTGATCGGAAAATCAAACTCAACTCTCTTACCTTTGTTACGATTCTTTTGTCGACCTATTTTGAACAGAATTTTAGACTCATTCAAGGGAGACTGACACCTTAGAGCTCGATGAGAGAGAACTCCAATCTCTGTTTTGATTAAACTCTGAACTGTTCTTTTATTTAGCTTCTGTCCTCTTAAATAAGGATCAGTCTTATTACATAAATAGGAGTCTTGTATCTGTCGAATACCTAACTATGTTGTTCCTTTGAATAAGGATCAGTCTTATTATAATAATAGAAGTCCTATATCACTAAACTACCTATGGAATAGGAACACTAAACCGAAAATAAAAGAACATCAACTCTGACGTTGTCCTCCTTTTCTGGTATAAACTCTCCCAACGAAGGCATCCACAACAGCCTCCCAAATCAGCTGAGGTATGCGTAAGGGCTACAATAGACCAGCTGGAGACATTGCCATGTATTTATTTTTCTGACAAGTAGCACATTCACGCACAAATTTCTGAATAGAAGGTTTCATTCCCAACCAAAATAGTCCGCAAGCCAACCTTTTGTAAGTTTTGAGGAAACCCGAGTGTCCCTCAGAAGGTGAAGCGTGATACTCATATAGAAATTGAGGGATTAGCACTGAAGTAGATGATAGTACTAATCTGTTTTTGTAAAACAGCAAATCACCCCTTAGGTGGAAATCAGGTTTGGAATTAGGATCTGCCTTGAGTGCTGTCATAATTGAGTGTAGCTTAGAATCCTCTTTGAGCTCTATTCGAGCAACGTCCATATCGAGCCAAAATGGGGCTGAAATTGTTGAAAACGGTAGTTTGTCATCTTCAATTTTCGATGATAGGAATAGCAAAAGAGATTGTATTATTTACTAAATCAGTAGGTACAGTAATGGAATACCTCCTAAAAAAGTAGTTTCCAGGCCAACACAATAGCAATATTTTCCCCAAAAGAAGAATAATGCCTCCTTTCACTATACAGCTCTTCCTATATTCCCCCGTACCCTTTCCTTACACAATCTCTCACCATAACTAACTCATAACAACCTACCTATGTGACATGTGTCCCCTTTACCATCTTACCCCTACGAAATGTGGGTTTGGATGGGCTTAGTGGGCTATGTAATGTTGATACTAGCAGGCTGATCACTAATACTAACAGACTGGTCACTAAGAAGGGTGCTAATAGTTGAACAGCTTGTTCCCGTGGAGTTGGGTGGTGCTCTTTCTTTAATGCCATTGCATAGGGTTACTGCTTCTGCTTTATTCACTATAATGCTGTCACTACAGGAGCATAAATGGGGAGGTCTATAAGAGGGTATTATTTCAAACTTTCATCTCTCATTGTTTTGTGGGACCCTATGATTTTAATCTCATGAATAATTGGAATAATATGTCTTGCAATATCAAGTAGTAACAGGAGATTTGGACACATATATTGTATTTTGATGAGTTTGACTATATTGTGAGTGCTTTCAGGGCAATATCCTATATGCCTTGCTTCTTCGTGGCTTTCCTAGGAATCTGAATCAGATTGTTCAACCTTCCCTGTATCCTTAAAGGCCCTATTTGACAAATTTGAAACTGAGTTGACGTGAGATTGTTGATGCAGTAATCAAGAATCAGCTCATGTTAAGAATGGTGGTTTGATCATTAACTAACATTCAATTTAAGTCTACCTTTTTCCAATTTATAATTGAAAAGAAAAAGATTCAGAACGCCATAGGTGAGGTGTACAAGCCAGTTTGGGGGAACTAGCTGCACTGCCACTGCCACAATTGAGAATGTTGGCAATTACAAGTTCCCTGCTGAAGTTCACAAGCTGTCGATGTGGAGATGGAATCAACGAGGTGTACATACAGTAGGAAGCCACACAAGACGGGGGTTCTTGCTCTTTGAGTTGCAGGCAAGAATATCACGGGCAGGGAAGTGTTTTTGTAACCTTTAAAGGCAGGGAAGTGTTTTTGTAACCTTCAAAGCTTCTACTTCTGCAAACATTGGAGATGGGAGGAAAATCAATGAGGACTCAATAGCTTATTTTGCCCGTCTGAGTCAACACACCTGATGTGATTTTTTGTTTGTTAACTATTAATGATCAATTAACAAATTGACATTATCTATAAATATGAGATCATGTTTATTTGAAAGATTTGATAATAGTCTTCAGAAAACACTAAAAATATTAATCGATGTTGATTATAATCCAATACAAGTGATTTGATTTATAGAACTGATGCATATGTTTGAAAAAATCTATAGTTTATCTATATTCATACATTGGTATCAGAGTATGCTTTTCATACGTATATTAATCATGAATTTTATTTCAATAAAATTAAAATTGTGTTCGCTGTTGATGATATGCAACTTGTGATTACTACCAAGTTTAGACAACAGATAAATAGTGATAATATGTATCAAAATTTAATATTACATGCATGTATTATATTGAGTGTGCTTGTTGTGTATGTATATGTATTGCAGTATTCGATATGAACAATGATTAAAAAGTCTGACCGGTTCAATAAATTTAATCGTAAAAATTTTGAATCATTTAATTTTTTTGATTTAATTTATAACTTTTTGGTTCGATTTATTTTAATAATTCTTGTTGTTAAAAACTAATTAATCGATCAATTTTTGTAAATTAATAAGTTCTTGTAAACTAAAATAAATTATATAATTTTTATTTAACAATATTTTTTAATTAACTTCAAATTCTTCTATTAATAATGATAATTTCTTTTAATTACATTTGATTTTAAATTTTAAACCTCTCGGGTTATAAACACACAATAAGCACTTCAAATGAGTGAAAACACATGTATTTCTTGTAATTATATGCATTTTACATTATTAATTACTCTTCGCCTGAATTCCATTTGGGGTGGGAGAATTATACTGTTATAAATAATAGAATCAGAATCTAAATTAACATCTAAACATATTCAATATATTTAGATATAAAAAAGTTCTCAATACACGCATAAAACAAAGACCTACAGATCTAGTGCGTATTCAATCGAGACATGCTCAAACCCAAAGCACAAATTTAACACCCGTATGGATGAAGTGACTCGGTGCAAAGGCACTACAAGTGGCATTGCCGCCGTAATTGCTATCGTCTGGAATTAGACAGAACAAATTCTATTTTTCACCACCAAATGAGCCACAATGACAAAACCAACATGGTTGAAGAAATCAGAAACCCACACAATAGAAAGTATAAAGGTTTTTCTTAGACTCGAACTTTCATTGCAAGTCGTGCTCACCTTTGTACCGCAATCCCGCTTAGGTCTACTTAAGCAAAGATTCAGCCTTCTCATGTGAATGTCGCCGAACAATTCCGTTAGCCCTAGAACACCTCACGCGCACACAAGTGTTCAAGTGTTTCCCTCACACATGAAAAGAATACAGGTGTAATTGAGTAAAGAAAGCAACAAGAGATTTTTAAATGTAGCCGAAGCTACCTCTTTCATTAACTCTCAACAATATGTTAACCAAAGACACGAGTACCTCCTACTCGAAGCACTCAAGAAACTTCCTACTAGAAGCTCTTACAAGAACTCCCTACTTGAAGCCCTTACAATGAGAACTCTCCTCCAAAAGCTCTCAACTCTCAAAGCTCTCGACTCTGATCTAATCTGATCTGATGAATAGGTCTCAACTCTAATGAGCTATTTATAGGCTCCTCTAGATAACTAGTAGTGCTACTAGAACTCTACTAGCTAAGATCACAGTCTTATCTTATCTAATAAGATTACATCATATTTAAAAGATTTACCCTATCAAGGAAAGATTATCCTTATCTATGAAGATCTCCTCTATCTTTATATGATCCTTCCATGTGATCTTTATCTCTTAAAGATAATGTCCATCCACAGTGATCTTATCTGTCACGTCATCATGTGCCACATCATCCATAGTTGCCACGTCACTACCAATGTGTCTTCACCACAGCCTATCCGCACATAAGTCTATCAATGCACGTTCATGGACAAGTCCATCTTCCATGATCAAGCTCATTCGTGGTGCAGTCTCGTCGCTCCATGACTAAGTCACAAGTCACAATCTGAGTTAGTATTTGACCTCACACATATTACATACCTTCGGCTTGCCTCACCGAATTTAGGTGTTTATGGACCTCGTTACGCTCGCATGCCTTTGTGCATCCTCGCGGGGTCTCTCGCATACCTTTGTGCCTTCCTGCATACCAACTCTGCGCGGCCTCGCATCTAAATCTCATGTCTCGTCGAAGATTTCCTCCAATGTGCACCTACGTGTATCAAATCTTGCCTATTCCCGAGATCTCCGCCGATACCTCCCACATCCCTCGCCTATTTTACAAGTTCCTAGGGTTTTGCTCGCCAACTCGCAAGACATTGCCTTGTTCTTTTGTCAACACGTCTTCCTCATACCGATTTACGTGCCAAGCATTGGCCAAGGCTCGCCAACACTCACATGATCCAGCAGTCTGGACTTAGGGGTCTAACAGTTGAAGAAAGTAGCAACCCACACAATAGAAAGTACAAAACTTGAAGGAAATACAATATGCATCATTGGCCAAACACCGGTGTCTGGCGTAATCCCTGCAATGGCTGCTTCCTGCGGTGACACGTCATTACTTCAATCGCCGTGATTGCCATTTCTTGAGAAATCATGCATGCGGTTCCTCTATGTCACTGTTGAATACCTCCCACTTTACTCCTTGCTACCAAATGTAAGATGTTTATATGGTTGCACGGTGACTAGCAATGGGGGGCTACAACGAAACGCGAAATATGCCTGCATTTTTGCCAGACCATCAAACCCCCTGCCAGTGGTGATTGGCCCACTGAGTGTTCTACCTCATTTACATGGATTATAATCAAATTAGTGAGTTGATTTACACTAACAATATATATATTAAAAAATCTCATAATTTATCTATTTATATCTGTATGTTATATTAATAACTCTTACACCATCAATCGTGCATAATAAATAAAAGGTTAATTATAAAAAAATTTCAAACTTTACTAAATTTTACAATTATAGTCCAAACTTTAAAAAGTGACAATATAGTTAGCCACATAAGACAGAAACCTTAGACACTTATACATGTCAGAATTAATTAAACTAACTATGTAAGTTTAATTAAGTTTGTTAGTGAAACTTCGTCATGTAGGTAAAGAAATTCCTAAATTAAACTCATTGCACTCGGTTTGTTCTCGCATAGAAAGAGGGGTGCATATGGTTGCAAATTGAGAGTTCATTCAAATTGTTACCCAAACATATTAGGATGTCACACAACTTTTCTTTGTTTATCTTCCTATGATAGACTCTTCTCGCACCAGCACAACCGCTAGAAATTTTGTCGTCATCGTCTGTGCTTGTAGCGGTTAGCATTTCACACCTTTTCTTTGTTCATCTTCACGTGACAAAGTGTTCTCCCACCAACACAACAGGTAGAAACTGTGGCATTGTCTATGTTTGTTGCAATAAGCATTTCACATAATTTTTAGTTGTCTCTTTTGCTGCATATAATTTCTTAATTCTTCTTTAGGTTACACATTAAATGTATTTGAAGGTGTGAGAATAGTGGGTAACTGACTATGTTCATATGTAATATGGATGGGTTTGGAGATGATTTAATTTTAGTCCATAACTATATGCATCCCCATTTAATAGAAACTATTCAATCACGTCCTAAAATTAATCAATTGATACTTTGATGATGACATAGGTCTTATTTTTACCCTAAACTCCTTTGGAAAAATTTCCATTTCAAGAATAAGTGTCCCATCATTTTTTCTTCCCTTTTGTATGGTTAACGTACATTGGACATATTTAGAAACCATAATCTATCAATTGTATTTATTCCCCTTTTACTACTAACCACACATGGAAGGAAATTTTAGGAGGTAGGAATTGGTCTTAAGCTATTATATTCCAAGCATAGATTGCCCCCAGATCTTAATGTATCCTTAAAGGAAATACTGAGGTATTGGCTAGACCTTGAAGTAATTCATATATACTCATCATTTCTATTTAGATTGAGGTTTTAAGGAAGAAGGAATTGTGCTACTTCATTCGATACACCATACCATGGATCACCTCTAACCCATGTTTGCACCTTAACATTGCCTTAAATCGTATTCAACAATGATCTGCTAGATTGGTTTTTGCTGTCAAAATCAAATTGTAGTATAAAGTAGAGATTGCTTTCCCATCCCCAATCTTGCATTTTATGTGATCTTCTATAGAGTTCCTCAACTTTAACTATTGTTTAATAAACCATGAATAAGAGGGTTTGGTTTTAGTTTCACATATATTTTTACCCTTTAATATATAAGTATGTATTTGTTTAACTCATTTAACACTCAGTTACTCCGTCTTGGAAATTTCTCCTCCTACTTCCTCTTTAAATGGTAAGCTTTGCAATTTTAACATTAACTTAAACATTTTAACCTTGTCATCAACAAACTATAATTTGTTCTTAGTGATATATTGTTAGATCCAATCAAAGTTATTGCTAATAAAATGATACATAAATGATCAAAATTCGTGGTTTGGAGCAAATCACCTTGACTTATATATTGAAAGCAACTTTGGAGTAGATAACCTCTTCTTTCAAGCACATTTAAGTTACTAATTAAAATTTTGTATGATGATATTGCCACAGGATAATCAAATATGGAAAAAAATAACATATATGTAGCTTTTATTACTTATGCACCTAGTCTATATTTGCATGAGAAGAGTGTCAAGGTGTGATTAATGGATTCAAGAATGCTATAATTGTTATTTTGATAATGTAGTAAAAGCTGAAAGGATATATTCTCAATTTTGTTGAGAGAAAGCATTATGTTTAATGGTAAAATAATTTTAAGATATATTTATTGTTATATGTGATATTTTGACTGTATTCAATTGTAATTAATATTGCAATGTATATATATAATTCAAAATTTAACTATCTATTGCCCCAATTGTAATGAGAAGACGAAGTTACAGATATCAATTGCTAAGCCTAACATTGGTCAACATTTTTATAAATGCATCAATACAAAAGTAAGTATTTCAATTATTTTTTTAACAATGCAATTAGGATAAATTTTTTAATAAATATTTAAATTGAAGGTGTCTTATATGTACTTAATATTTGTAAATAAGATGAAGTTTGTTATTGTCAAAAAATATGTCAAACATCTTCTATGCGTTAGGGTAAGAGTCTTGTTCAAAAGATGCATTATTGTTCGCAAGAAGTAAGTATATATAGCAATTTATCAGCATAATGCAAATTTGTCATAAGCCTAATATTTGTGTTTTTATCTTTATTTTATAGGTCCCATTTGATTTCATAGCTTGGGCGTCAAATGTAAATAGGACAAATATGGGGGCATTGTAATAGTTAAAAAAGCAAATGTAACTTTTTCCCCTCCATTTACAACTACAAGTAGTATGTTGTCTTAAAATAGTAAGGAAACCATTGAGTATGCAAGTAGTATTTAGTTAATTTCAATTTCTGACTTATCATTTACTGAAAAAATTACATATTAGAACCTTGTTAGAAATAATATAACAAATTTAATTTATCTAGTTTATCTAGTTCATTTCTATGCCAACCTCCAAAGTTACAGTGAAACTCTTAAAAAAGCTTGCAAGACTGGTTTTTAAGTTGCAACTTTGGTTTATGCTATTATGAATACAGGTGTCAAGGGTGGCAAACTTTTTATTCAAACAAAAAGAAAAATACACTTCAAATTGATATTCTTTGATTTGCAATGAGGGAATAGAGTACTGTAATTTGATAATTATGTAAAAAACAAAAACTTTGCCAAAACTGTAATTTGAGAATCATGAATCATAGAAGCCCCTACATTGAAGAAATGATTTTGATCACAAACTGAGCATGAATTGCCAAGACTCGTACTTTTATTCTTCTTTTTTTCTATGTTCATAATGTTCCTCCCTACCTTTCTAGCACTTGAACCATCAAAACTAACCTAAACTCTAACATTCCTTCCAACCTTTGAAACACATACCATTATATATTTCTCATCACATTTGACATCCAAACACTAAATATTATAATTATGTAAGAGTGAAACTTTTTAATGAATCTAGATCAAACACCAACATTAGGACAATTTTATAATAAAGTACAGTTATAGAACAGAGTTTAACCAAGTTTAAAATGTTCGAACCATAGTAATTTTACAACATATCATTTATAGAACAAAGTCAAACCATGTTCAAAATTTTTAAATCATAGCAATTTTACAACATAACATTTATAGAACAAAGTTAAACCATGTTCAAATTTTTCAAACCATAGCAATTTTAAAACATAACCAGAAGTTGTTATCCAAATTCTCAACCATCTATAACTTGAGATTTTCTAGGAGTAGATCTTTTTAGCCCCAATTTGATCCTCCTCTTAGTTTAAGTTATACTGCCAGTTTTATTTTAGGAAGCTTGAGTAGTTGTTGCATTCAGAGATTGAAGCACTGGACATTGACTTTTGCCCATCTATGAAGCATAAAAAATCAAAAAGCTAAATATTAACATCTCCCTTATAATTACATAAAAGTAATGTAAATATGTATTTAAATAATTTGCGGTAAAATAGGTATTCCCACTAACTTCCCCAATGTCACTATGTATCCTCTAGTTGCCTGTAAAAACAAAAGGAATTACAATATTATATAAATTAGAGACAAAATGTAACACCCCACTCCCGCGTGACCCGAACCTGACATCGATGGTGATATCCGAATCCGTGCCCCGCGAGGGTAGCGTGCTACATCACTCAGTAAACTCAGTATCAAATTTTTTTTGTAAACATTCATACGCGCGAAAAACAGTAGACAATCGAGCCCGCGTTAATTTGTATACCATTCCAG
>JANIPM010000003.1:22750569-22765736 GCA_027478405.1 Erythroxylum cassinoides
AAGTCTACGTAAAGACCTAAACCTAGCTAAAAAACCATATATAAGGTATAATTCTCCCATAACAGAGGTACGTAATCGAAAACCTAGTTTTCTGGCTTTTACAGCAATCCCACCTTCACCAAAAGACTGATTTGAGCGTCGGAGGGCTAATCGGGACATAACCCCCGACGTGCCTTCCTTGTTTTGCAGGTATCATCACGTCGGATTCATTACAGAGAGCAGTCAACCTATGGATCCGAACGGCAACGTACAGTTCAGCCAAAATCCAGCAGAACCAAGATGTAATAAGAAATTGATGTTATGGGAAAAGAAATTTATTTTATGAAATTGGAGACAAAAAGTTATACGCAGGATGATTTTAAACTTATGTTGTAGAGCTCTTTAAATAAAACTAGAGTTTAACAAAAAAATTCAAATATATTCCTTTTCTTTAGGCATGGATAAGAACTCCCTAATATTAAAAAAACATATAAAGACATCCTAAAGATAAACAAATAAAAAATAATCCAAAAAATAAGTCATCCTAAAGATAAACACACAAAAAATAATCCAAAAAATAAGTCATCCTAATCCAATCTACATATATTTAGGTAGTTTTCAACACTCCTCTTTGCCTTAATAACTCCAGACTCCTAGTTTGCTACTTAATTCTTCAAATCTAGCTTTTGAAAGTGTCTTTGTTAGGACATCTACACTTTGATCATCGATCCTACAATAAAGTAGACATATTCCACCTTCTCTTTGCACTTCCCTTAAGAAAAACAACATATTCTTAAAATGTTTAGTCCTGCCATGAAAAACGAGATTGTTTAAGATTAAAATGGCAGCTTGATTATCAACAAAAAATCTGAGTTAGCTTATGTTGATCCATATGTAAATATGCAAGAATATTTATGAGCCAAGTTGCTTGATTTACATTAGTAGTGGTTGTCATATATTTTGTCTCAGTTGTGCTTTGAGCCATAACATCTTGTTTCTTTGAACACCATGAAAACACCCCTAAGCCAGAGCTGAAACAGTGACTTGTACTCCTCATATTATCAATCGAACCTCCCTAATCACTATAAGAATATCCATGAAGTTTGAAATTATGATAGTGAGTGTACTTAATTCTATAATCTACAGTAACTTTGGCATATCTCACAATTCTTTTGGTAGCTTGAAGATGCACTTCACTGGCACAATTCATACATCTTAAAAAACTGCAAACAAAATATCATGTCTACTTGCAATAAAATACATTAAGCAACCAATTAAGCTTTTATAATGATGTTCATTCACTTTATCAACTCCATCATCTTTCCTGAACTTTTCCTTCCAGTTCGCTAGAGTAGTAGTGGTTTCTGCAATCCTCCATATGAAAATTTTTAAATATTTCGCTTGCATACTTCCTTTCGCATATGAATACTCCATCTTTATTTTGCTTCACCTCCATTCCTTAAAAAAATCATTAAGCCAAGGTCAATCATCCTAAATACTTGGAACATTTCAGCTTTATTATTATTTTCTCATAATTTCTTGTTATAAGCAAATCATCAACATAACCAAAAATTTATGATTAATTTAGCTTTTGATTTCTTCACATATAATATAGCTTCACTTAGA
The DNA here is from genome assembly GCA_027478405.1 of Erythroxylum cassinoides. Classification (NCBI taxonomy): domain Eukaryota; kingdom Viridiplantae; phylum Streptophyta; class Magnoliopsida; order Malpighiales; family Erythroxylaceae; genus Erythroxylum; species Erythroxylum cassinoides. Next base: position 22,752,175 of record JANIPM010000003.1, read on the forward strand.
CTTTTAATGAATCTATGGTTCTAAGATGATCATCAACTCTACTATACTAGGCACTACGGCCCTTTTTAAGACCGTATAAGGCCTTTTCTAGATTGTAGACCTTCTCCTCTTATCCACTGATTTTAAATCCTTCTGACTACTCCATAAATATCTCCTCTTGTAAATAACCATTTAAGAAAGCATATTTTACATCTAAATGGTAAAATTTCCATCCTTATGCATAGTCAAGGCTAACAAAAATCTAATCATATCAAGGCGTGCAAATGGAGAAAATGTTTACGAAAAATCTACTCCAAATACTTGAGAATATCCCTTCACCACTAATCTTGCCTTGTATTTATTTATAGAACCATCAGCATTAAGTTTGGTTCTACAGACCCATTTAACTCCTATAGGGCTATTTATGTTGTATTTTATTAACCAACTCCCATGTGTCATTTTTTCCAATCATCCTAAGCTCTTCTTTCATAGCATCTATCCATTTGACATCCTTCTTAGCTTCTTTGAATTTTGTACGTATAGGACAATATCATTGCTTCTTTCATAAATTTCAGATAAGCCTTGTACCTTTGATTGTCATGTCATCTACGACATCATCAAAGTGTTCTGAAACTTCAAGAAATTGTTTTTTCATTTGCTTCTCCCAGCTTCATTATTTGTACTCCATAAATTTGACATCTCTACTTAGAAGAATGTTTCCATTTTGTGGTTGAAAAATTCTATAAGGTTTGGAAGTTGTGTTGTACACAATGAAAACACCTGGTTTAACCTTTTTATCAAGTTTGTCTCTTTTAACCTATGGCATATAAGGAAAACAAACATTACAAATAATTTTCAGGTTTTGTAAATCTTACTTGTAACCAAACTAGGCTTCAAAGGGATTATTTTTAGATAAAACTTTAGTTGGCAGCAAATTCAGCAAAAGTGCAACAGTGTTTGCAGCCTCTACTCATAGTTTCTTTGGCATTTCCTCTTCATGAAAAATACACCTTGTTATTTCCATAATACTTTGATTTTTTTCTCTCACGTACACCATTCTGTTGTGGGGTGTAAGATGCAACAAGTTGGTGCTCAATACCAGTTTCTTCAAAAATCTGTCAAAGAATTCATTTGTGTATTCTTTCCCATTTTTTGATTTTATTGTATGTAACATGCAACCACTTTGAGTTTCTATAAAGGCTTTGTATTTTCATAATGCATTAGCAACCTCATATTTGGATTTAAAGAAATAATCCAATAAAATTTGGTGTCATCATCAATAAATGTAAAATAGTATTTATTACCATTTAAAGGTGATGTTTTTTTAGCACATTTAACATCTGTATGCACCAACTAAAGCTCATGTGTTACCCTCCATGCTATTTGAGGGAATAATTTTCTAACTTGCTTTCCATATTAACAAGTCACACAATCAACTAATTTGTCTTCGAGTAATGGCACACCTGTCACCAAGGCATGTTTATGCATGTAAAGAAGTCCAACATAATGGAAATATCTAAGTCTCTTATTCCATAATTCAACATTGCTTATAGAGCTTGAAAAAACTATTTGCTCCTCCTCTATCAAATGTATAACATAAATTTTAGCTCTTATTTTCACCTTAAATGCATATATATCTTTTGCATATTTGATCAAGTACTATTTGTCTTCACATATGACTTTGAAACCTTTTTCAATTAGTTGTACAACACTAAGTAGATTTTGGTCAATGTTAGGCACGCATAAAACATTTGTGATATGCTTCAAACTTGTCATACTCTCAATAGCTACAATTCCTTTTCCATTGAATGAGATAAAATCACCATTTGTAATTTTCACTTTGGAAGCAATATTTTTATCAAACTCTTTAAAGAGTCTAGTTATTGATCATATGGTTTGTGCAGTTGCTGTCTATCAACCAAGAATCACTAGAATTGTTGCTTATAGCAAATCATGTTGCAGCAAAGAGTTATTCCTCTTGATTTTGCTCTATAGAAGCCTTTGCCTCATCAGGTTAAGACTTGCAGCTTCGTTCCAAATGCCCCATTTTACCATACTTTCTGCACTTGACCTCAAGCCTCCACTATCATTTTCTATGAAGGTGGTTTGTCTTTTTATAGTTTGGCAAAGTGAAAAAGACTCATCCTGCTTCTTACTGGAGCATTCTAGTTTCTTATTGTCTTTCCTCTTATTATTCTTCTTGTCTGTGCCTCCTCCTAGGTTTTGTGCTTTTGTATAAATTGCACCTTGTATTGACATTTCTTGTCTCATCATTCTTCTCTACTATAGTGCCTACATAGAATTTAATAATTCTCCCAAAGTGATTCTTGAAAAATCTTTAGATTCTTCTAATAAAGATATTTTAGATTCATATTTTTTAGGTACAGTATCAAGAATTTTCTACACAATTCTTTTATATGGAAAATCCTTACCAAGAAGTCATACCTTATTAACAACGCTTAGCAACCTATCAGTATAACTTTTAATAGTTTATGTCTCTTTCATACTCTACTTCTTAAATTCTCTAATCAATTTAAGCACTTGCATACCTTTGGTTCTTTCCCTACCTTGATATTTATATTTGAGATAATCCCAAATATCTCTAGCAGATTGTAGATCTATAATTCTTGCAAAATCACACTTGACACGGTTAAAAACAGACAGGCTTTGCTTTGGACTTCTTTGTCTTTCTCTCTTTATAACTCTTCAGTTGTGTCATTGTAGGATTTTCTGATAATTGAAACACTTCATAGTCTTCTTCTATGGCCTCCTAAGATCTAGAGCCTTAAGATGAACAGTCTTCCTGATAACCTATGCTTCATAATTGTCAGCATAAAAAATTGGTGGTGCAATAGTTGTATATGTTGTGTCATCCTCTATTATGGTTTCACTCAACTCATACATCCCTCAAGATAAAAAGTCTAATACCAATTTGTTGTCATGAGAACATAAATTTATTTTATAAAATTGGAGACAAGAAGTTATACGAAGAATGATTTTAAACTTCCATTGTAGAGCTCTTTAAATAGAGTTAGAGTTTAACAAAAACTCAAATACATTCCTTATCCTTAGATATAGATAAGAACTCCCTAATATAAAAAAAACAAATTAATTTTTCCTAAATATAAACACACACAAAAATCCAAAAGATAAAGTCATCTTAATCCAATCTACAGATATGATAAAGTCATCTTAATACAATCTATAGCTATTTAGGCAGTTTTCAGTAGAAATAAATTAGGTTTGATTTTTAGCTTGGATTTTCACTTGGGTTAGTTTTGATTAATAAGTTGTAGATAGATGAGTCTTTAGTCAAATGGAGAGTAAAAATGTTTATACTTAGACAATGATGATAAGTAGTTACATGAAAAAATAGAGCTCTGGAGCCTTTTTGATGAAATGTAAATAAATTATAAAAACTTAGTAGGATATCACTTATGAGTATTCTTCTTGTAGCTTAGATACTAGTTTGAACGATGGAAAAAATCATGGATATACAAATAAAAGAGAATAGATTGTTGATGTTTCCTTATTTAATTTGCTCTTATTGACATGTATTCTAAGAAGTTTCCATATTTAATGCTCTGATTGATATATATTCTAAGTGTGGCAGCTTGAACTATGCTATTTTTGATTCCTCATTTACCTCCACAAAACCTGCATAATTGCTAACTCATATAGAAGAGCCACCAACCCATCTCTCCTTCGTCACTGACTCCACCGACTTGGTGAATCCTCCTCAGAAAGCTACCATTATAATGCTCTTTATCATGCTTCCATCTTCACTTTTATCTTAATATAAGACTCCTATATTAGGCTTTAATGCTAGGCACTCTTTAAAATGAGTAAAACAACAAAAAACATCTATTTAATTATAAGCCATATAAATGTCTCTCTTGGTTATTTTTAACATATCCCTTATTGTAATATAATTTAAAAAGTTGTCTCCAAATTGCTTTCCTCTGAACTAAAGTCAATTCTTTATAAAGATGGTTTATCCTTGCCAAACAATACAACAAATATGATTATTAGCTACGTTATTTTTTACTATAATTTATAATTCCTATCTAATAGTAAGTATTTAGCTACAAATTTTCTAAATCGTAACATATTGAAGGAGTGTCTCATAAATAAATATTTCATGTTTTTTTTCTGCAGACTACTAGCTGTTGGAAAATCGGGTCCGGATCTGATCCGACTGCAGCGGAATAATCACGAAACTTTTTTGTGACTTTTGATTTCCCGAAAGCCAAGATCTATTTAATTCTATAAAATGATTAACACAAATCATAATAAAGTGGAATTTAGTTCGTACTTTATTCCGAAGCTTGATCTTTATCTTGATGCATCCCTCGAACCGTTTTTGGAACCGATCCGTCTCAACCACCATAGCCGCACAAGTGTCTGACCTCTAACGGTATCCACAGAATGAGTTGAGAGAACTTTGTAACTTTTACAGAAAGGGTTAAGCATGAAGTGCTAGCTACATAGAGCTTAAGCGTATTTATAATAAGCTTTGGACATTTTAATAATTTAATTAAAATTAAATACTAATTTCAATTAAACTTTAATTTGAATTACAAATAATTATAATTAAATACCAATTATGCCCAAATAAGATTCAATATCTTATATTGATCCTTATTTATTAAATATCTAATATTTAATCATAAAGTTTCTTAAACTTTACAATCAAGTCCAACTTGATTAAATTAATTTTGCTCTCTTCAACCCATTCTATATGTGAGACTATTAGGTTCCTAAACATGTTGGCAATAATTATAAAATCTAATTTTAATTTATAATTAAAATTAGATAAATTAAAACTCCTTTTAATTTAACTTTAATTCTCCAATTAAACAATTTATAATCATAGATCAAGATTGATGTCTAGCAACGCATTATGACTACCCAAATATTTAGGAATGTCAAAGTGATTTTGACTAACCTTTTCATGCATAATTTTTTTGTATAATTTAAGTCTTTCATCATACAATGTTCTGATTAGACATAGAGCTTGAAATTAATGTCTACTCTATTTTGAGTCTAATCATATTAGTTCTCCGTCATTAGCTATCAATTTAATTAATGACATTTGTAAACTATGAAACTATACAAAACATCATTTCGCCTTAGCCAAGGATTTCTTTAATTAATACTAATCAAGAACAGCGAAACATTCTCTCTAATTAACTTAGGGTAATGAATTCTATCTTGATCATTCAACTATTTCCATATAATTCATGCTACATCCAATGACTACCGATTAAACGACCTATGATTAAGTAGATCATAAGTAGTGTCAAAATATAGCAATTCTCATACAAGATAACTTTGATGATCTCAAGTCAAAAGATTACTTATATAATCATCACAATGAGAATTCCATAGACATACAAGTAATGTTCCAAATGAATGTCTTATATCGGGTCTGTTCAGTGAACTTGTTCTCTAGTAAGTACTCATACGTTGTTTAAGTATCTCTATACTTTAGCCTATGAGATCGACTACTTCCTTCATAAGGAAAAACAAAGCGTTGGCTATTTCTTTTACGTTATATTAATGTACAATCTTAATAAAACAATGACTAGGAACATTTAGGAATAATACATAAATGCAATATGAATCTCATAATTATGATCTCATTATAATTTCATTTGTAATGTACAATTATCCCATGGACTTTATCATATAAATCTAAACGTTTACAAGATAAAGAATGCATTTAAATAATTTGTCACTAAACTACAACTAAAGCAATTAATTGTAGGGCATAAATCAACAGCCGTTGAATATCTCCCACACTACTTCATGCTACCAAATGTAAGATGTTTATATGGCTGCATAGTGACTAACAGTGGGGGCTACAACGAAAGGCAAAATATGCCTGCATTTTGCCAGACCATCATGCCCCCTGCTAGTGGTGTTTGGCCCACCGGATGTTCTACCTCATTTAAATGGATTATAATCAAATTAGTGAGTTGACTTACACTAATAATACATATATTTAAAAGATCTCATAATTTATCTATTTATATTTATATGTTATATTAATAATTCTTACACCATCAACCATGTACAATCAATAAAGGCTTAATTACAAAAAAAATCTCAAACTTTATTAAATTTCACAATTATAGTCCAAACTTAAAAAAGTGACAATGTGGTTAGCCACATAAGATAGAAACCCTAGACACATGCATGTAAGAATTAATTAAGCTAACTAATTAAGTTTCATTAATTTTGTTAGTGAAAATACGTCATTTACTTAAAGAAAATTCTTAAATTAAACCCATTGCGCTCTGTTTGTTCTTATATAGAAAGAGGTGTGTAAGGTTGCAAATTGAGATTTCATTCAAATTGTTACCCAAACATATTGAGATGTCACACAACTTTTCTTTGTATATCTTCCTATGATAGACTCTTCTCGCACCAACACAACAGCTAGAAACTGTGTCGTTGTCGTTTGTGCTTGTAGCGATAAGCATTTCACACCTTTTCTTTATTCATCTTCACATCACAAAGTGTTCTCCCACCGACACAACAGGTAGAAACTGTGGTGTTGTCTATGTTTGTTGCAGTAAGCATTTCAGACCATTTTTAGTTGTCTCTTTTGTTGAATATAATTGTTCAACTCTTCTTTAGGTTGTGCATTAAATGTATTTGACGGTGTGAGAATGGTGGGTAACCAACTATGTTCATGTGGAATATGGATAGGTTTGGACACGATTTAATTTTGGTCCATAACTATATGCATCCCCATTTAATAGAAACCATTCAATCATATCCTAAAATTCATCACATATCCTTTGTTGATGACATTGGTCTTATTTTTACCCTAAACTCCTTTAGAAAATCACCATTTAAAGAATAAGTGTCCCATTATTTTTTCTTCCCCTTTGTATAGTTAACATATATTGGACATATTTAGAAACTGTACTCTATTAATAGTGTTTATTCCCCTTTTACTACTATTCACACATGGAAAGAAATTTTAGGAGGTAGGAACCCGTCCTAAACTATTCTATTCCAAGCATAGATTGCCCCCAAATCTTAATGTATCCTTAAAGGAAATATTGAAGTATTGGCTAGACCTTGAAGTAATTCATATATACTCATCATTCTATTTAGATTAAGGTTTTTAAGGAGGAAGGAATTGTTCTACTTCATTTGATATACCATACCATGGATCACCTCTCACCCATGTTTGCACCTTAACATTGCTTTAAATCGTATTCATCAAAGATCTACTATATTGGTTTTTGTTGTCAAAGTCAAATTGTCGTATAAAGTAAAGGTTGATTTCCTATCCCCAATCTTACATTTTGTGTGATCTTCTATAGAGTTCCTCAACTTTAGCTATTGTTTAACAAACCATGAATAAGAAAGCTTGGTTTTAGTTTCCCATATACTTTGACCCTTTAATATATAAGTTTATACTTGCTTAACTCATTTAACACTCAGTTATTCTATCTTGGAAATTTCTCCTTCTACTTCCACTTTAAATGGATAGCTTTACAATTTTAACTTTATCTCAAACATGTTAACCTGGTCTTGAACAAACTATAATTTGTTCTTAATGATATATTGTTAGATCCAATCAAAGGTGTTGCTACTATAATGATATGTAAATGATCAAAATTCATGGTTTGGAGCAATTCACCTTGACTTATATCTTGAAAACAACTTTTGAGTAGATAACCTATCTTTTTAAGGACATTTAAGTTACTAATTAAAATTATGTATGATTATATTGCAATAGGATAATCAAATATGGACAAAAATATAATATATGTAGCTTTTGTTGCTTATACACCTGGTATATATTGGACATGGGAAGAGCATCAAGGTGTCATTAATGGATTCAAAGATCCTATTTATTGTTATTTTGATAATGTAGCAGAAGTTGAAAGAATATATTCTCAATTTTATTAAGAGAAAGCATTATGTTTAATGGTAAAATAATTTTAACATATATTTATTGTTATATGTGATATTTTAATTGTATTCAATTATAATTAATATTGCAAGTTATAAATATATAATTCAAAATTTGATGATTTATTGCCCTAATTGTAATGAGAAGAAGAATTTATGGATATCAAATGCTAAGCCTAACATTGGTCAACATTTTTATAAATGCATCAATACATAAGTAAGTATTTCAATTATTGTTTTTTAACAATGCAATCAGTATAAAAAAATTTAATCAATATTAAAATTGAAGATGTCTTGTAGGTACTTAATATTTGTAAATGAGATGAAGTTTGTTATTGTCAAAAAAATATGTCAAACATCTTCTGTGCATTGGGGGTAAGAGTCTTGTTCAAAAAATGCATTATTATTTGCAAGAAGAAAGTATATGTAGTAATTTATCAGCATGATGCAAATTTGTCATACGCCTAATATTTGTGTTTATATTTTTATTTTATAGGTCCCATTGGATTTCATAGCTTGGGCGTCAAATGTAAATAGGACAAATATGAAGACATTGTAATAGTTAGAGAAGCAAATGTAACTTTTCCCCCTCCTTTTACAACTGCAAGTAGTATGTTGTCTTAAAATAGTAAGGAGACCATTGAGTATGCAAGTAGTATTTAGTCAATTTCAATTTCTGACTTCTCTTTTTACTGAAAACAATTTCATATTGGAACCTTGTTAGAAATAATATAACAAAATTAACTTATTTGTTTTATCTAGTTCATTTCTACGCCAACCTCCAAAGTTACAGTGAAACTCTTATAAAGGCTTGCAAGACTAGTTTTTAAGTTGCAAATTTGGTTTATGCTATTATGAATACAAGTGCCAAGGGTGGAAAACTTTTTATTCACACAGAAAGAAAAACACACTTAAATTTGATATTCTTTGATTACAATGATGGAACAAATTATTGTAATTTGATAATCATGTAAAAAGCAGAAACTTTGCCAAAACTGTAATTTGAAAATCATGAATCATAGAAGCCCCTACATTAAAGAAACGATTTTGATCATAGACTAAGCATGAATTGCCAAAACTCATACTTTTATTCTTCTTCTTTTCTACGTTCATAATGCTCCTCGCTACCTTTCTAGCACTTTAACCAGAAAAACCAACCTAAACTCTACCATTCCTTTTAATTCTTGAAACACATACCACTATATACTTCTCATCACATTGGACATCCAAACACTTAATATTGTGATTATGCAAGAATCAAACTTTTTAATAAATCTAGATCAAACACCAACATTAGGACAATTTTATAGCAAAGTATAGTTATAGAACATAGTTTAACCATGTTCAAAAAGCTCGAACCGTGGCATTTTTACAACATAACACTTATAGAACAAAGTCAAACCATCTTCAAAATGTTTAAATCATTGCAATTTTACAACATAACATTTATAGAACAAAGTTAAACCATGTTCAAATTGTTCAAATCATGGCAATTTTAAAACATGACTAGAAGTTGGTATCCAAATTCTCAACCATCTGCAACTTGAGATTTTCTAAGAGTAGATCTTTTTACCCCTAGTTTGATCCTCCTCTTAGTTTAAGTTATATTGCCAGTTGCATTTTGGGAAGCTTGAATAGTTGTCGTATTCAAAGATTCTAGCACTTGACAATGACTTTTGTCCATTTATGAAGCATAAAAAATCAAAAAGCTAAATATTACCATCTCCCTTATAATTACATATAAGTAATGTAAATATGTATTTAAATAAATTGCCATAAAATAGGTATTCCCACTAACTTCCCCAAATATCACTCTGTATCCTTTAGTTGGGTATAAAAACAAAAGAAATTACAATGTTATATTATAAATTAGAGACAAAATAACTTAAATATTATAATTAATATTCACTAACCATTCTATTATCTCTTCTTAATATAGAAGATGCAATATTTGAGCTTGCTTGTTCCTTTACACTTTCTTATAATTATGCTTGTTTTCAACTATCTTCACAGCAATTGTTTTCTCATTTCCAATCCAGTTAGCATATACTCATAATAAACATTATGACTCACAAATTGCCTCCATTCTCTCACCAAATCTCACCTTTGAAACATCATTTCCATCTATAATTGCATAGTTTCTTATTGCTTCCCTCAACTACATCTCATCTTCTAACTTCATTCCAATTTAAAACTTAAAATATTTTATATCAAGTTTTTGGATTAAAGACAATGTATTTCTTCTTTAGAATAGATGCTTTGTCATGACTACAAATTGGTGATTGAACTTCATCATCACTATCCTCATATTCACTATTTGCACCATATGAACTCCCTTCTTATCTTTATGTTTCTTTGGAATAATCACCTTCTTCATTGCAATCCTTTCTACTACCTCTAGCCCCATCAAAAACATTATCGCATTTAAACCCACAATGTACAATCATGGCACATCTATTCTCATTTGTTCTTATAACAATATATTCTTCATCATTAGTTGCAAATGACTCATCATCAACTAAATCAGATCTAAATTCACTAACCTACATAACAATGAAGTAATCATCCTAGTCCAATTGAGCTTGGAACAACCCCTTATTATTATCATCAAATTCATTGTGAATATGATAGTCAGATTCTTCACCATCTGTTGCAAGATGCTCATAACTATGCTCGTAATAGATTTCAACATTATGATAATTCAAATCTTATATATGTTGGAGAATAGCCAACATATCCCTATCATGGTGTATCCTTAACTCTTCTAAGTTAATAATCGACTCATTAGGAAATTTGTAAAACATAGATATTTCTTTATGTCATTTATCTTTATAAACTCCTTTTAAGACTTGCCTACTAAGTTCATCAACACCCATAACCTTCTTCCTTTTAATCTTATCCCCAACAAATTTATTATCATTTCTTTCTAACACCCCATTATAATGAAATTCAAACTTTACCAATAGTTGTAACATATTGGGCATTTTTAACAATGACTTATAATGTAACACATAAGAAGATGGTTATAAATGGAAATATTTACAAAAGTTCAGGCTAAATAAATGAGCTAAGTGAAAGTGTGACTAAGTACAAAATGATACATATTCTAAGAGGAAAAAAAAGAAGAAACAACTAAGCAATCTTAATTTGGGACAATTACAAACATTGAAGAGAAGTAAATCATATAAACAGTTCAACTCCTGAACAAAATCTGAAATACTTCTTCGCTTATTCAAGTTGGAAAGCCTCTGTTTTTACCTTGGAATACTTATTTAGGTTTATCCTAAATTGTCATTTAAATACCCAATTTTTTAAAGTATATAACTTGATATATTTCAAGTAGTAATTAAACATCTAATGGATAGTCATCATATTCTAGTCTACATTTTTTAATGTAATATCCAATGCATACCTTATTATTTGAAATTCATTAAGTTATGCTCTTATTCAATTTACAAAGAGATTAAGCAAACACATACAAAATGTTTAGAGGAAGATATAGAGTCAGATAGAATGAATAAATATCTTGAGTATTGCATTAAATCAACATTAGACTTGATAATTCCTACCTCGGTTCTTCATTTCATTGCAATTAAAACAAGTTTAACTGTAATTAGCTAAAAGAAATGAAGAAATATACAACTAGTTTGATTATTAAACACTTGACTCACTGAATTATACTACAGAAAATGATAGGCATACTTGTTTTACGTGATATTTTTTAGTATTGTTTTACATTATGTGTTTTATTTATATGTTTATATTAATCACATTAATTGTAAAAGGGATTAATAACATGCTAAGTTCCACAACATCATATCTTCACATATTTATTCTGTTTTGGAAAAGCTTAATAGGAATTGATGATCTTATCAAGTTAAGAAAACTTAAAGGGATGGCTATATAAATAAATCTTCTATTGTCTTCTTGTTTAAAGGGATCTATTAACCCCTTATACAGGCTATTTAAATGTTGTTGTAAATGTCATTAGACATTTTGAGATTGTTTATATGCCCCATGTACTAATTTTGTAGGCTCCCCTTACCACAAGGTATCCACCGGAGCGCCTGGAGATCATTCCAGTACATATCCTACGATAAGGGCGAGCTACGATCGATCACTACACTTACTTCATATGGCATCGTATCATTAATCACTTAAAAAGCATCAATAGAAAATCACAATATTTTAAAAACCATCTTTTCCCTCATTTCATTAAATCAAACCAAAAGTCTACATTGTGTCTTTCGACTTTTTTTCATAGGTACATTAACAAAACCTAGTACCATCGTACTACATGAAAGAGGAAACATAACAAATTTATCTAAGCCATCCAAAAATCCCAGCTGGTCGACCTTTGACCCATGACTTTTCTTATTAAAACACAATCTACACGATAGTGGAGCCTCTCAGTAGCTAAAGTCGTCACTCGGTCCTGAAAAGACAACGTTGCAATTTTGGTGAGTTTTGCGAACTCAATGAGTGAACCATCATTGATGAGTTCACCGGATCATAAACACATATCACATTTTTCACAGATATTCGTTCAATGAATTTTTGATCTTATAATGTTATATACATGAGACTCACATTTTTTCTTATTGTTGTCACCGAGTGCCTATCGCATACTTATACAAATACTGACCTATAGGGCTCAGTCAAACAGAATCACAGAGCATAGCTTTATATGCAGAACATATGTCACGGAGCTAAGCTCTACGTGGAAGCGCTTCATACTAGCTACTCAAGTCATAACACCTTTATTTGAGCATGCATTTTATGAAATGTATCATATACTGATTATGCATATCAGTTAATCACATGTGATGTTTAATCAGAAACTCATTATCATCGGACCTAAGCCTGGCATTCAACTTTCGTTGAGAAAACTCATATCATACATGATTTCACATCAATTCAAAGCACTTCCAATGCATATATCCATATAATAAACTCCTCGGACTTTAAGTCCGGAATTCAAATCAAGTCACAAACAATTCATAATTGGAAGCTAAACGAATCAAATAAATGCCAAGCAACTCAATCCTAGGAAATCATCTAGGTTGACTTACAAGTTTCTCCAGAAGCTAATGCCTAGAAGATCCAGCAATGTCTAGAGGTTGACGTCCTAGTTTCTCCTCTATAACAAATAATATAAACAATATCATAATTTTTACAATCACAAGTATCCAAAGATGCAAGTGTATGAAATAACTTATGTACAATGTATATTCATGACAATCCTGGGTATTTTCCATCAATTTCATCGTAAAGTCGGTCTCATATCCAAACTAATCTAAGTATGATTCATACTTAGGTTTAGGTCTCACTAAAACTATTGAAATCACGCTTCATTATTCATTTGGAATCCTATAGATCAAGATAAAATCAAAACACTGAAGTATGTTCAGTGGGAATAACTGGTTCATAATTCAAGGGCACACTCACTATACCCGTCCCACATTTTTCCCTCAATCTCTCTCACTTCATTTCAGATAGCTACAATTTTTGGTGGAAATGTAGAGAAATGCCTTACGAGTCCAATGGTTTGAGAATCAAGTCATTCAATTGTCTAAAGAGGAAGTTATATCCAGAAGAGTCCAATCTGGTTTTATCCTCAATCCTATCGAACCTATTATAAAAAG
>JANIPM010000003.1:22809446-22824705 GCA_027478405.1 Erythroxylum cassinoides
TTAGGCACAATCCAACAAACAGTTTGCATATGTTCAATAGATCATCTAATACATGCATAAGTTGCTCTGATACCACTGTTGCAGAGTTATGGGTGCATGCGTCTCATACATGGCTATGCAATAAAAGCATTGGAATAAAAATTCTAACACCACGACATCCCCAGAAAATCCAGACTCCATGTGCATGTATAAACAGAATGTAAGAACATGAAATTACAGCATATGTACCTTACAAATGCTACTCCTTTCTTGAATCTTCTATTTGTTTAGGTTATAGAAAACACTAAACACCTTCAACAACCAGTGAAGAATAGGCAAAGATGAAGAAATATTAATGTGTAAAGGTGGTTAGAGCACCAAACAAGATGAATTCAAGTAGATGCTCAATTGAGAGTTAGATCATAAACAAGTTACATGCAATTAAACTCATGCACCAATTACATAAAATTGCATGAACAAACCTCAATATCACTCCTCTCAACCTCTAGAACTCTTATGGACCCTTAGCCTCTCAATTAAGTGTGTTTTAGCTAAAATTTTGTGTGTACTTATGTGAAGAACTCATTTATGTACCACCTGTCATAAAGTGGGTCACAATCATGACGTACAAGTCACGATCGTGACTTGCTTAAAATGACATTCATGCACACTTTGTTTTTCATCTGATATTTTATGCATTTGACCCATATATTTTTTGTTATTTTAGGCACTTTAATTAACTCTTAATCCAAGCATATCATGAATGGTTTTATGCCACTTGAATTAACTCTTAATCTAAACATATTATGAAAGGTTTCATGATACCAATTTATCGGAGAGTAAGTGAATTAACACACAAACTCTTCGATAGTTAATTATCCGATTTACGAACCTTTCCATAGACAATTACCATGCAATTTGTCTCTTCACCATGCTATACCTCCTTTGGTTTGGAGTATAGGCTATGTGTCAATTCCTACTAGACTGACTACATCACATCTAGTCTAAGTGATGTTAGTTCTTATCCTGGGGATCTCATTACTCTATGTGTCATTGAAGACTCTCTTCATAACACATAACTGTTCTGGCTAGAGACTTCCAAGTAATGACTCTGACAAGAGATCATGGGTATCATCTCCTTCTATTAGGAGTGGTAAAACCTTTACTGGTTACCCAATTACCTTCGAATGCCAATAGCTATACCCAATCACCACCCTATGAGTAACCTCATCTTGAGACAACAAGGAATAGTGTCAAAGCATAGGATCAATATCAAAGATATTCATGAGTACCTCAAGTCTACGATATTTTCACCATTGCTGTGATGAGATTAATAACTGATTTTTGATAGATCATCCATAAGATAATCTCATATCTGGTTATCCAATGTACTTGCTACTCTTAGTAAGCATCTACATTTTAACTCTAAACATCTCATGCTTATAGTTTATGAGATCCACTACTTGATATAATCAAGGAGTATAACATGTGCTAGTCTATTTGGATTAACAATGTCCTGTCTCATTAATCCCATAACGAGGGATAATTTAGATACTAACATAATTGCACATGATAGGAATCTCATTATCATGATATTATAATGATTTCCTTCATTTAATGTTTTGTATCATGGAATTCATTAATGTGATTTAAGAACAACATAATTCATAAATAAATGAACATCAAATTAATGAAAATTACCTTTTACTTTATTAATCAAAATAAAGTTTGTACAAAAGTGTTAAAGGCAATTACCTTTAGAGCACTACTCTAACATATATATATATACTTCCTTTTGAAGTTATTTTTATCTTTCAATAAATTTTTTATTTAAAGAGATTTTAATGCTTTTTTTAATTATTTTCAAGCCTCTTATTTATTAAAAGTATTCATCTCTATCTTATAAATATTTATGTTATATATTTTTAAAGGAATATTGAATAAGATAATTATAGATTTCACCTTATTACATCAATATTAATTTGTTATACTCCTCTAACTCTTTTTAGGTTAATGGATACTTTTGATAAGATTATTTCATTGGATTTCATCAATTGTAACAGGAACTATTAAACAGTTGAAGTAGTAATTTCTTATTGACCATGAAATTATGCTCATTATTATTATTGCATTATAATCTTATAGGCATTCTTAAGAATACATAGAACTTAATAGCAAAAATACCTTAATAAATATTTATTTTAGGAAATAAAAAAATTAGATAAGACAATAGCGATAAAATAAAAAATAATTACAAATTTTACGTTGTTAAAGGAAATTTGAAAAATTTTACTATCACAAATATAGTAGAGTAATATAATAACTGATATACTCAAAATCTCCCTCAAATATGGAATATATAACTCTCTCCCTTTATATATCTTTCTTTAACTCACTTTTTAAAGAAGTTGGAAGTTCATTAAGATTAAACCAAAAAATAAATTGTTATTTATTGCCAAAAGATGGAAAATGTTGTCAATAAATGAGTATTGAACAAACTTATATTTGTTTCCGGTAGATAAGTCCATGCTTTTAAGTTTCTAATTTCTGCACTGAATCTATGCTTCACTTTTTACGTCATGACTTGTAAAAGGAACAACCAATTATGAATTTTTTCTATCAATAGGCCACAATGTTGTTCACACATCTTAAAATTAATATGACTTAACATTCTTTGCATATGCTCAATATAAAACATCTTAAACGCTGAAAATTCTAATCAAGTCTATGTACAAATTTAACCTACAATTAGGAAGAGAAGTAACATATTATTTGAATTATTTACAAAATTATAATTTCATACATCAATATCATCACAAGAAATTATATCTTGAACAAAACAATATGTAACTACCACAATAAACAACAAAAATCTTACAATGTAAACTAAGTTCAACAAATAAGTCTCTTAACCAAATAACTTCCTAAGAACCTTTTACAATAGTCATATACTTAATCTTGTAATAAGAAATACAACTTTTTCTTACAAAATTACTTTCCAACTGACTTCAAAATCACAACTGAAAATAATCAATAAAAAAAACCTTCTCTTATCAAGATCACATGTATAATATAAATCAACATAACTAAATAATTATTTTTTTGTTACATTCTAAACATGTATTTTTGTTACTTCATAAGTATTTTGCAATCGACTTTATAGTCTACCAATGTTCCTTTGCATGATTGAATAGATATCTGTTAACAACATTAATAAAATGAAAAATATCGAGTCAATTGCATATTATAGGATACAAAAAGTTGCCAACTGAATTAAAGCAAGGAATATGACACATGTAATCAATAGTGGTATTTGTTTGTAATGAGTAAGTAGTTGAAAGCCTAAAATGAGTTATGATGGAATACTAACTATTTTGAAAATTTTGATGTCAAATCTCTCCAAATCTATTTAATGTAACTTTGTTAGTTAAGATATAATTTTTGTTTCTTTATGTATCAAAGGATCTTTAGACCAAGAGTTTCTTTTGTGACTTTTAAATCTTTTTTAATCTTACTACTCAGTAAGGATTTCAATATGTTAACTTTAGATATATCCTTAATAGTAATAAGAACTTTAGATATATCCTTAATAGTAATAAGCATGTCATCAACATAAATTAGTAAATAAACAAATGACATATTAGGAAGTCTCTTGTAATAAGAATAAATTTCATATTTATTATGTGAGAAGTAATGACCAATCATAAATGAGTTGAAGTGTTTATTACTATTGTCTGGGTGACTATTTTGACTCATACAAAGACTTCTTTAATAAGTATGAATATCTTCTTTCCCTTTAATAATGGATCCCTCGAGTTGTTGCATATAAATGTTTTTATCAAATTCACCATATATAATGTTTTAACATTCATATTTTCAAAATCAAGGTCATACATAACAAAAGAACAAGTAAAGTATGAATATAATTGTATTTTATAAAAAATATCATTGAAGCCAATTCCCTTTTCTGTAGTACCATTTTAGATTTAACTAAACTTTATAGCCCACATCTTGCATTATTAAAATGCCATATTTCTTCTTAAAGATTCATTTGCAACCAATAATCTTCTTTGGTGGTAGTTTCATTAGTTTCTAAATGTCATTTTTCCATAAGGACTCGATCTCCTCATATATGGATACTAATCACTTAGAAGAATCTTTATAAGAAAAACATTCAAAATAAGTAAAAAGCTCACCAATATTATTTGTTTTAGGTGCCATTATTAAGGTATGAACCTTTAAATTGATTTGAACAAATCTTTAAAGCCTTTTGACTTTCTTCCTTTAGATGTATTTAGCTATGTTAATTGGATCCTTTTATGGTGTACTTACATTTTCCTGTTTCTCTTTAACTTAATCATCTTCAAAGAGAAACTAGAGTTGATTAGGTTTAAAATGAAGTTATAATGAAGAATCTAATTATCTAGTCTCTAACCTGACCTTCTTTGATGCACTCTCTTGATTTGTATAAGAGGAAGAAACAAAATCCTTTTTGGGATGAAGAATAAAAATTTCATTAAACACCACATTCTAATTGATTATAATTTTTGTAACTTTAGATTAGGACTCCACAACCTTTACCTTTTTACATCTAGTTTGTACCTAATAAATATACACTCTGTATATATTGTGTCTAATATATCATTTTTTACATGTATATATATACATAACAATCAAATGTAAATATATTATAGTATTCAATAAATTTAATGTATCTTACTTCTTTTTAAGCCTTGAAATTAAAAGATATGTTAGCAGAGCAATTTACAAAATAGTTAAAGACACCAACCTCTCATTTAATTAATCTTTTTTCTAAAAAAACATATCCATTTAAAATTTATGAAAACCTGAATAAATATTATTCCATGAAAAATTTTGTTAACTCTTTATTAGTTGACTTAATAAATCCACTATCAAACCTGATTACATGGCATTTTGTGTTCACATAAAAAAATATTTGACATGTGTATAAATCTTACTCATAAACTTGAACCATATCCTTATACTATTGATTATTGACTTAATTACTTTACCCAACTTGAATCCCAAAAATAAACAAATTATTTGAATATGTCAGTTTTTGTTGGTTAGGTTCTAAATCATTGATAAGGTTACTTTACCCAACTTGAAACCCAAAAATAAACAAATTATTTGAATATGTCAGTTTTTGTTGGTTAGGTTCTAAATCATTGATAAGGTTAGTGTGCTTAGAGTATAGGGATTCTTGAGAATTTATAAGGAGTTAGGCTAAAAGTCCATCATCTAAGGAAGAGCTTTTGACAAATTGAAAGATGTTATAGAAGGAGATATATCTGCAAATTATTAATATGTTTTAAAAGGAAGAACCATTTGAAGATTGAAGGGGAAATGTGATATGATATGAATACTTCAAAGAGAAAATGTATATATGTTAAAGCCACACTATGTTAATTGTTTAAGTTAAGAAAGTTAAGAAAGTTTTCTTGTATGCTTATAAAAGTAAATGTATATATGTTAAAGCCACACTATGTTATTTGTTTAAGTTAAGAAAGTTTTCTTGCATGCTTATATATTTTAGTAATTAGGGTTTGCCATTTAGTATGCATGAAACTAAGAGTTTTTAAAATTGAAACTTTTTGAAAAATAAAAATAAGGAGTTTCTTACATTGGTAGTTTCAGAAATTTTTTTTTGTTGAATTGCTTAATCATTATTTTACTTAATAGTTATTTATGAAATTATTTCATTGAAATATTTTATCATTGTTTTACTTAATCATTTCTATGAAATTGTTTTGTAAATTGAATGTTGTTTACAGAATATTTTAATCATCTATTTATCTTTATTTTTTGTAATTAGTATATAGTTTATATGTAGAATTATTAATTTAGAAATGAAAATTATAAAAGAAAGGATCCTAAGGTCTACTGAATTCTATATGATAGGGAATGATCAAATTATTGTTATTGTTGACTAAGTGATAAGTCAAATTATTCACATATGATTTTGGGATGAATTGGAACTAATTTGACTTATCTCTATGTGAATTTTGAGCTTTATTTGGTTAATTCTCACATATTTCAACTTTATTGCTTAATAGGTGCAAATAGATAGATTTTGAGGAAAGAAGCATAACTTTTGTTTTGGATGTCAGATTAAAGTCATTCAAGTACGCTTTCAAAGAGGACTCCGAGTTCTACAACTTCCATGAGACTCCTAGGAGAGATTTTGTCATCTAAAGGATTAAAATTGCACAATTATGTAGATGCTCAGTGTATGTCCACCCAGCGGACATGATGTCCCTTCAAATGGACATAAGCAGAGATAGAAAGTTGGAAAAATCGAGAATGTCCACCCAACAGACATGAAATCCACCTAACAAACATTTATTGGTCAAATTCAGTCTGGAAGACAAAAAATGTCTGCCCAACAGACTTAATGTTTGCCTAACGGATTTTGACGACACTATTATGATCCATATTCCCCTGTTTGGCAAAAACTAGGTTTCTTTGAACCCAAGACATTATAAACACTCATTTTTAAGACCAAAAGAGGGGGTTCTGCACTAAATACAAGGCTGCACAAAAGGAGGCACCCAAAGAGGCAAAGAAGAAGATCAAGGAGGATTGAATCAAGCATTGGAAGCAATCTTGTTTTGTGTTCTCTCAATCTTCTCTCTACTCTTTCTTGGAATAGTCTTTATTTGTTTGGATTCTTTTATCATGTTCTTGAACTAAACCTCATTTAGGGTTAGCGATGTAGCCTACTTTGGGGGATTGATTTATATTTTATGGATTAATTGGTGTTGAATAAAAGTTCTTGGATTATGTTTATCTTTCTTGAACTTCATTGTTGTTTCTATGCATGATCACCATAGATGCAACCTTAGGAATCATATAATGAACTGAGAGGTGAAGTATGATTTGTGCCCTATGAAGATAAACACATTAGATTTAGAGATAGAGATATCCTGAACTAGTGTGATAACTTATGGTTGCTCGTTCTCAATAAATTTGATTAACTAGGTTTTGCATTGAGAGATGGTAATCAACTAGTTAGGTATTCTTATATGTCTTGAGAGAGAATACAAGTAAAATTATGCAATTTTTATTATAACCTGCCATTCAATCAATTCCATAATTTATTGATCAATCTCTTAAATTGGTGAATCCAAAGCCCTATGTCTAAATCATCAGATTTTCCTTATTTGTTTATTTACAGTCTTTACAATTTATTGTCTGCTCTAATCCAATCATCTTTTAAGTTTCTTGTTATTTTGGTTCAAGTAATTAGGATTAATTCAGTAGTGAGTATCTTAGTCTTTATGAGAGACGACCTTGGAATACTTAATTTGTAGGTACTAAGAATGATTCTGTACACTTGCAAATTTTGTTGACCATATATATGTTATGGAAGAAAGAAATATAAGGTTGTTCCAAAGCTAATCAAAACACCAAAATAAGGTGAAAAAGGAATTGTTAACCTTTATTTGTGAGTAGCTGTTCAGCTAGAACATTCACCTCACATGTAACTCCAAAATCATGTAAGCCAAACTTCCACATCTTATAGATTTCTAATACACCCTTTACAGCTACATGCAAAGCTAAAGTGAAGCTTCTAAACTCTCCTCAAGAGTTGTTAGTTAATGTTCTTCGTTGTAATATATGCATCTCAGCTTAGGTTGATATCTAAGTGGTAGAGGTATCACAAGCATAAATTTGTACCTCATCAAAATTATTCTATTAATCCATTTATTTCAAATTTCAAAACAATTAATTCTATTAAACTCTCACATAATTTTATCCAATTCCATTTACCTCTTATAAAATAAAAATATTATAAATTTTTCCAGATGAAGGTCATTCTCATGGTATACTTCATTGTCAATTTGTTGGTAGACTTTTCGTCTAAAACGAAAAATTGTATATCTTTTGACTATATGCAATAATATTTAGTTTTTTTAGTTATATTTGTGAACCAAATCATTTATAATCAAGAAATACTAAACAACATCGTTTTTAGATGAAAATATAATGAATGATTAACTTAAGGGTATCACGTTAATTACTGTTAAATATAAGAGGTTTGGTGATGGTTTTTAACTTATATGAGATAAATAAGATTAGGTGAAACCATATAGAAATTTGATATAATTAACCCTCTCTTAGAAGTTTTGATAACATAATGGAGCATATGCCATAATATAAATATGATGTAGAAGCTAAGAATAAAGTAATTTGGATGGGCCATTTTCAAAGAAGTTCACCAATAAATCTTGTCTAACTCTATTGAAGACGATTGGTTAAAAAACATCCTAGTAGAAACTAGTGTGGTTCAATGGGAATTCTCCTTGTACAGGGCTTGATGCTATACTATAAGTTGGTCTGAATTTTTGCAATAGGCAGAAAAAATGCGTTTCACTTATGAAGAAAACTCTAAGGTTTTCAAACTAGTCTTTAGTTGTAGTACTTATTCCAGATAAAGAAATACATGCATTTTTCAAGAAAACTATCAAGATCACCAAGCTTTAACAGTAAACATCCTTAATTGAATAGAGAAATTATCCTAATTCATGGTATCTAGACTCGTACGAGTCCTTCTCTGTCTGATATCTAAGTTATGAGTTGATATTGCACTCTTTTAGCTGGATGATATATGATATGTGAACTACTTACTCCCAAAGCTTTGGCTTTTTTGTCTTCTCTGATTTTGTTGTTTATTTTCAGTGTTTTAGTTTTGATTTCTTGGAGTAGTTGGTGCTCGAAGACCCTCATATAACTACCATTGTATTATTTATTTATTTTAATACATTTTCCTTACAAAAGAATTACGATAATCCCTCCTTTATCATCTTTGTTACAGCTTGGTTTTGTCCTCTGGTCCTATAAGCTTTGGTTTCTATTTCGCTGCAATAGGAATTTGTTGACAGCTGGTCTATTTTTTTGTCTTGCATCGATGCTGGAATCAGTTCATGTCTGGTCTATTTTTTGTCTTGCATCGATGCTGGAATCAGTTCATGTTTTTCTCCCACCAATTTCAGTCCTTTCTCTCCAAAGCTGCTTTGTTTCAACAGTGTTTTGTTTAGCTAAAAAAGTTTAAACAATTTATAGTAACACCTCAACTATGTATTCGATCACCTATAGATGCGTCTTTAAACAAGTTTCTCTAGCAACTATTAAGTTTTTAATATACTCCATTTTATAAAATTGTCTGAATTTTATATGATCTAAATAGGATCAAGCATAAAATTATTTTTTGAATTTATGTATATAACCAGCATATACAGTAAAGTTAATTTAATTTGTATAGGCGCTTTTAGATAATATTTTAATTTATATTCGATGTAATAACAATAAATATTGTCTTTATTGAAACTTATATAACAATTACATTGACACATGATGCATTCATTATAAACATATACAACACTTAATATGAATTTAATGCTTAATGTTATCTGTGGCCAAAAAAAAAAAAGAGTTTGGGCAATAGTAAAGGACTTCTTATATGTTGCTTCATAAATTTTCAATGAAATGGGATAGTCAATGCAGTCCTCAAATCGACATAATGAATCTGATTTTTTTCAGTACTTCTCGTGTTTGAAATTGATGTTTTTGGTAAGAAATTGATGAAAACGATCCCTGCCCACTTCATCTGAACGCAATAGTACCAAATTTGACTAGCTTCTGGACACATACAACAGCATATTAACCATTAGAATCCAGGCGTTGTTCCTTTAGCAAAGACATTTATAAACTTCAAGTCAGAAACATAAATCAAAGTCATGGCACACCACATAAATTAACGATACATTTGTGGACGCAAGCAAGTATAACCATCGATAGAGAATTGGTCTTCTTCACAGGGGAAGAAAGTCTTTGTTTAGGTGAGAAGAAAGTGATAGGTTGACGAAAGAAATAGTCACCCGGCCCCCTCGCAATCATTTTATCATGATTATGTAATCTAATAAAGTATACAAACAAAAAGAAAGTAATTATTTATGACTTTTTTTTTTGGTTGCGCACGAGGTGTCCTAGGCGGGTCTCAACTATGAGAAGGCACCTTTAAGTCATTCCACATCCAGACTAATCCTCGCTCCAGCCAGGTAGGTCCCTTGCGGGAAGTAAAACTCTGGCTCCAAGTTTTAAACGGCTACATACATGAGGGGGGTTCGAATCCGCAACCTCACTTAAGTCAAAAAAGTCCCTTACCAACTCACCTGCACCCTGAGGTTAATTATTTATGACTTTAACACAATAAATGGTGTCCAATGCACAGTTCAAACAATTTAGACAATCTCGAGAGAAAGAGAGAGGTCTCAAGTTCGTGGATAACTATCCACGAAAGGTGCAAAAGGGTCTAACAGTCAATTGAATCATGTTCATTGTCAAACATCCCGTCTTGGTGTCCTGGAACTCGTTGATTATTTTCTACTTTAACTTATGTGCTGAAATAGAAGCATAGCGTCATGGAAGTCCCATAAAATATGATATTCTGAACCAACCTTGAAGAGTTTGATACCATGCTTATTCAATGAAGCAAAACAACCCAGTAACCCTAGTATTAGCTCCTTCACAGCCCCTCTATCTTCCCGACCTCTTTACCCTCCACAAATACCGAGGAATTATTACCATTTCTACTCTCTTTATCACAAAGTCTCTGGGAGTCGGCACGTATAAGGTATAGACAATCCGAACCTCAAGTTTGAAGGCCGAAGGTCGGTGCTACTTCAGCATAGCACTGAGTGGTTTGCAACTTCTTATTCAGGAAGACAAATGTTTGTTGCTTTTCGATTCTTGATATGCCAGTTTAAATACTTGTAAGTTAATAGGTCCTTTAAGATCTCTTATAATTGAACTGAGTTAGCATGTGTTTTTTTTCTCTCTCAATTTAAAGTTCCTTCAACTCTCCTAAACTTCCATGGCGTCTTAATTTGCAGTGTCTGTAGCTTACTCATAATCCCATGTGATTCCATAATTTTGCATATTTAAAGGGACATAGGCTTCCTTCAAAAACCAGAATTTGTTAAACAAGCAGCTTCTTCTCACATGAAACTGTCATGTGTATTTAGCACATACTTTATGAACCAAAAGACTCTTGAAAGACAATTTCTTTTTCCTCTCTTCTAATTACCATATCTCAATTTGATGACCTTTTGTCTTGTACGCATGCAAGGTATTGGTTTTTATGCTCGAAAAATTAGCAATTAATACCACCCGTAAAGATTTCTCTAAAAAGAGGGCAGAAGAAAAATTATTTCTCATCATTTTTATTTCTGGTGTATAATTGTGTGTAGCGTGTACTATGCAGTATTCTGGATTAATATTTTTCAACTTGTACTTAATATTTCCTTGTTATGAGCCAAATTGGGAGGATTCTGTTCTCGATAAGTTCGTTTGTTGTTAGCTTATTTTGGGAAAGAAGAGCCCAATCTCTCAAGTTCCTCTCACTCTCAAGCTTGATTTGATGCTTTAAAATATGGACAGAGCATAAAATATCTGGCATTTACGAAGTTTTATATATTTCACATGTTTTATCTTCTGTAAACTTACAAATATCCTCCTAATTGTCAATTCTTAGAGCATGATACATTCACTTTTAGCAATCAGCTAATATTTCATGGCCATAATATCACTAATGCATGGGAAGTTCTACATAATAAGAATGAGTCAAATGTAACTTAGTTCAAACAGATATGATAGGTACGATAGTCTTTGATCTTAGGTATCTCTAGTAGATTAGTCTACATCCAACACTTGTATTCTGTTTATATATTTGTAAGTTACAACGCAATACATCATCAATTTACTGATCTTTATTATGGTATCAAAACTATAGCTTAACAGCAAATCAACCATTTTCGTGCATCAAGTCTGTAACCGTTGTCCATCATTTTTTCCAGCGCTTAGTTAACACCAAAAAAATTTTCTATATTACCGATCCTGATGGCTCTTGACAATGTATCTTCTATGGCAACAACCATTCCAGATGCAACCCTGCCACCAAATCTAGTTGTCTTCAACACGGGTTTCGCTTTTGGCTCGAAACTGACTAGTGCGAACTTTCCGGCTGGAGAGTTCAGATGAACGCTCTCTTCATTGGATATAATGTAAAGGGCTATGTGGATGATTCCATCCCACGTCCGGCAAATGATAGGCCCGATCTTCCTCTGTGAATCCGACAGGACTAGTTTGTTCTTCATGCACTTATGACAACTGTTTCGGAAACAAATGCAACATTACTTGCTTCTGTCACCTTATCTAAGGAAGCTAGGGACCTCCTTGAGAAAACTTTTGCAAGTAAATCTCGTTCGAGACTCATGTCTCTCAAGGAGAGACTAATTTCAATTCGAAAAGGCAATGTTTCTATGTCTGACTATTTGAAGGAAATCAAAAGTATTACGGATGAAATAGCCATTGTGAGCACACCAATCTCATCATCCACACACTTAATGGCCTCTCTGTAGATTTCAAGGAGGTCAGTGCTGCTCAACGCGCCCGGAAAATACCGATTGACTTTGCTGATCTTCATGAGAAATTGCTAGACTTTGAGCGTTTTCTTGAAAGGCAGGCCAAACTTGACAATTTTGTTCCTACACCTACTACTCATGTTATTACCTGACAACGTTCGCACCAGCCTGCTCGAACTTCCTGCTATTCTCAGTGCAAGTCTTCGATACACAGGCATGCTTCAGCGCCTCACTACACTTCGTCTTTATCACCAGGGCAGAGCTCTCTCATCTGCTAGTACTGCAATAGGCCTGGACACACAACGAAGACTTGCTGGGATCTCCACGGCAGACCTACACAGCACCACACTTCCACCAGGTCATATGTGCACCTTATACAGGATTCTGGCACACCTCAAACGCCCTCTGCTACAGCCAATCAAGGATAGTGGATCCTTGACTCGGGAGCCACTCATCATGTGACATGATCTTTAGAACTTGTCTATTCACTCCCCATATGGAGGTGGTGATTGTTTACCATTGATGATGGATATGAACTTCCAATTGCAAACACTAGTAGTTTCTCTTTGACAACTAACTCTAGGCCGCTTGTTTTGGACAACATTTTACATGTGCCTATTAGAAAATATATAAAACCAATTAAGTTGACCTCACACAACAGCTTAAGCTATTGTGGTGAAATGGTCGCTTAATATGGTATTAGAGCCTCTATGACCAAATGGTCATGAGTTCGAATCCTACCATCCATCTATTCTAATTAAATTAAGTACAAGGTAAAGTAGGCCTGTGCAAGTTTCAAGCCCAAAGGACTTTCACTTGAAGGGGTGTGTTAGAGAATATATAAAACCAATTAAGTTGGCCTCACACAACAACTTAAGCTATTGTGGTGAAATGGTCGCTTAATAGTGCCTAACATTAAAAAAAATTAATTTCCGTTGAACGATTGTGCACCAACAATAACATCTCCATTGAATTTTTTCTAACCATTTTCAGGTGAAGGATCTACAGACGCGGGCGATGCTGCTCACGTATTCATGCCACAATGATGCTTACGACCTCTACTTCCCGTCGAACAAACCAACCATTTTTCATGCCAGAGTTCCTAGTTCACTAGTCCTATACCATATCTTGAGTCATCCTTCGAATAAAATCTTTACTTATTACAGCCACATCATAAGTTAGCTTCTAATTCAATAGCGTTAAGTACACGTACATCTTGTTAGTGTGCCAAAAGCCACCGTCTTCCATTTTCAAACCTTTATATGCAAAGTAATAAACCATTGGAAATAATTTTTTCTGACGTTTGGGGACCTGCCCCGTCGTTTTTATTCGATGGTTTTCACTATTATTTTATCTTTGTTGATCATTTTTCAAAATACGTATGGCTTTATCCATTGAAAAATAAGTCAGATGTTTTCCCTACATTTGTCGCCTTTAAAACTATCGTTGAAATTTTGTTTGAAACACCTATTAAAACCTTGTATACTGATAATGACGGGGAGTTTTTTAAACTCAAATCTTTTCTTATCCAAAATGCTATTACCCACCTAACAACTCCTCCACACACTCTAGAGTTAAATGGCATGTCTGAATTACGTCATCGACACATACTTGAGAGTGCCAGGGCTTTACTCTATCAAAGTAACCTACCCTTATGTTCGCTTACCCACTCCCACCTTGGCCATGAAAACTCCTCTTGAAACTCTTTTCCATCAAAAACCAAACTATAAGTATCAACACTCTTTCGGTTGTTTATGTTTTCGGTGGTTGTGTCCCTATACATCTGATAAACTTCAACCAAGATCAGTACCATGTGTCTTTGTCGGATACTCCTCTACTTAGTTTGTGTACCTATGTCTTGATCTGAAACAAACAAAATCTACATCTCTAGACATGTTTTTTAAGATCAATTTCCTTGTGAGTTATTAAGTTCATCTCCTGCTTCGTCTCCTTCCCCACCTAGTCAAACCTAGGTTCAACCTATTTCTCATCAACTCCTACCTATAGATCATGTGGCATCTCCCGCATTGCTTGTACCAATCGCATCTCCTGACACCTCTCCTTTATCACCCCATCCACAAACCTAAACAATACCCGCTGGTGATATACTAAAACCACCTCCCTCGACTACTTCCCCACCATAACCTGAACCCCCACAACACACTCATCCTATGGTTACCCAAGCCAAAAATAGTATATTCAAATCAAAAACTTTCACTGTCACCAAACATCCTTTACTAGTCACTGATGCTTTAATGTGAAATGGCACTTGGTCACTTGTTCCAGCTGACGAAGCCAAAAATGTAATTGGCTGTATGTGGATTTTTCATACAAAGAGAAATCCTGATGGCTCGAGCTCTCGCTGCAAATCTCGTCTGGTAGTAAAAGGCTACAGTCAGTGTCATGGGATTGACTACAACGACACTTTTTCTCTAGTTGCCAAATATCAAACGATCAAAGTGATATTATCTCTGGCACTAGCAAATTCTTGGGCAACATCAAATGGATGTTAATAATGCCTTCCTACAGGGACATCTTATCGAAACTGTGTACATGTAGCAACCATCGGGCTTTATTCATCCAAGCTATCCAAAGAATGTTTGTAAGCTCCATAAGGCTATTTATGGTTTGAAACAAGCTCCTCGGGTATGGTATCAGGAGTTATGCACATTTCTCCTTCGGTATGGCTTTGTGAGTTGCCACTGTGATTCCTCGCTTTTCATATTTCGTTACAAAGATGTGGTCATGTATTTTCTGGTTTACGTAGACGACTTGTTACTAATTGGGAACTCAACCAAAGCTCTTCAATGTTTTATTGCAGATATTTTTAAGGC
>JANIPM010000003.1:22849275-22859888 GCA_027478405.1 Erythroxylum cassinoides
GCCAAACATCTAAAGTTTAATTTAGCACAAACCTCACCTCATTTGCTTAACCACACAATTAGTTATGGCAAAAACATGAAACCATGATCAATTTGCATTTTCCAGCTTTGCTCCTAAACTTATATTCTATCACTTCCAATGCCAATTACACATCAATAAGCATCCACTTGAGACAAGGATTCAGCCAATAGGTCATCAAGACCTTCACCTAAGCATCTAGCCCTAGAAATGGCAGCATACGCAAAAATTAGTTTTCCTTCAATTTCCATTAATCTCACCTTCCAAAAATCAAGTCAAAACCAAGCTAAAACCAATCTCCTTCACTCATCATCAACAATCATGAATTTGTACCCAAACAATCAAGCCATGCTCTATGAAATTAATGCACAATACATCATAATTCATGCACAATAATTCCCATTTAATGCATCTAACTACCACTTCATTCATTAAATGAACAACCAAAGCTTAAAACAAAAACTTACCTAATCAAGTTTTCAACTCTTCAATCTTTCAACTTATTGCACTAACTCCTCTATTCCTCCACACCATGCACGACAACCACCATGATAAGAAGGTAGGAAGCTTAAACTTGTATGCATGTGATCTTAAGGTTGAAGGAGAGCAACAATTGAAGCTAAAATATGTGAAGAAAAGCAAGGAAGAGGAAAAAGGAGAAGAGATTTCGGATGGATGAAGAAATAAGCAAGCAAACTTGAACTTTTCATTCTTTCAACATAGGAAAACCGAGAAAGGAAGCAAGCCAACATTAAATAAGGTGGAGATGTGTCACTAGGACACTTGTCCATTTAGAAGGAAAGGACAAAATAAGAATAAAGACAAACTTTTAATAAAATTAAACCCTAATGAAATGAATCTTTGACCCATTCAATTCCAATGGCCCTAATTTCAATCCCAAAATCATGTACCCAATGCCATTGGACATAAATTTTCGATACCGAAAATCAACCGGTTCGCCACTTGGTGGTTTTTCCGGTCCAAAAATTTTCCCGAAAAATTTCCTTAAAATATAAAACACACAAAGACTCACTCCAAATAATTTTTCAAATACAATTACCACATAATTCACAACCACATTCTATTTAGGCACAAATACCGGGAAATATCATGAATGCATGTACTGTCAAGTTCATGTGCAATTTCACTATACACGTGCAATGATATGCATAAATATTGCAACCTAATACTAAACACTCTCGGCTCTTTCCAAATTACTATTTTACCCTTCCCAGTGGGGGTGGGATGTTACAATGTAAGTGGGCTTTTAAAAGAAAAATTAACATAGATAATAACATATATATGGATAAAGAAAAGTTGCATATCATAATCATGAAATTTGGTATAAGGATGTCAAAACATCATTTTTCAATGTATTTTGCTTAAGGATATATATATATATATATATATGACATAATCTAAGGGTTTTGAATCTAAGAGATTTCCTAATCAAGTATGTAAAAGTCTATTTATAGATTTAAGTAAGCGTCACAGAGTTAGTACATCCATTTTAATGAAACAATTAAAGAGTTCAATTTTATAAAAAAAAAAGTGGATAAGTCAAATGTCTATAAGAAGGTTAGTGGGAGTGCAATTATCTTCCTAGTTCTCTTTGTGGATGACATAAGGAAATAGATAAAATAGATTGTATTCCATATGCTTTGATAACGGGATCAATTAAATATGTAATATGTAATGTTATGTATTAGACCAAATGATTCTTAGGCTTTGAGCACAATAAGCATGTTTTAAGCCAATCCTGGTGATAGTCGCTGGACAGCTATGAAAAACATATTAAAGTACTTAAGAAAGACTAACATTGTTTTCTTAGTCTATGGAGGAGTTGAATTGAGAGTTCATAGGTATTTATGTTAGTTTTCAGCCTGATCTAGATGATAGCAAATCACAATCAAGGTACATCTTCACTTTGAATAGTGGTGCGGTAAGTTAGAAGAGTTCTAGAAAACCAACCATTATGGATTTCGCTACTAAAGTAGAGTACATTATAGTATCTGAGGATCAAAAAGTCCATCATAGAACTTGGAGTGGTTCCTGGCAATGTTGAATCACTAGTATTATACTATGACAACAATGGCACCATTAAAAAAAGAAAGTTACCAAGGTCTCATCAATGGTCTAAACATGTAATCAAGAAGTTTCACTTGATTAAAGAGATAAAAATATCAAGCATTAAAGTGAGTTTTCACTAAAGACAATCGTGTAGATCCTCTCATTAAGCCATTGTCTCATAAAAGACATAATTGACATATAGATGGATATGCTATTAGATAGAAAGCAATTGGCTTAAATGTAACGCCAGACTCTCTGAGCCCTTTTTGTATTGTTTTGTATTTGGAAATACTATTGTATATTAATATATACATGGTTATATATGAATTCAAAGATGTATTTAAAATGCTTTTGGGTATACATGTTAGTGGTTTATAATGTTATATGCCCTTATATGAACTTAGAGTTCATCGGTATGTGAAATCTTGGAGATTTCTAACATATAAGCTTCTAAGTGTGTAAAATCGAGTCCATTGGACGGATATAACCACGGTGGTTAAGTTAAATGTGTTATGATGTCTTAGAGGTGTTTAGACATGATTTATAGACTTATTGGACACTTAAAAAGCTTAATTGGAAAAGTTGATGTACATAAGGGCTTATTTGCCAATTGTTAAAAGTCAAAGGACTTAAATGCAATTTTTCAATTCTTGGAGAATCAATATGTACTTTTATAAAGTTAAGAGGATTAATTATTATTTTTGAAAGTCTGGGGACCAAAATAAAAATAAAAGTTTTGGAGATTCCCAAAGGTAATTTCACAGAACCTAAAGGTAAAAAGGTAATTTCACCATATTTTGGTCAAATAAGAGTCAATATTCTAGACCCTTCTTCATGATCGTGCACCCCATTGCTAAAGACGTGAAACATTTTGTTTTAATTAAAAGAAATGAGAAGAAAAGAGAAGAGAGGAGGAGAAGAACCATTTTCAGCTATCACTAAATCCTACCCTTTTTTTTAATTCTCCAACTCAAATCAAGTTGTTCTAAGCTAATTTGGGATCAAGGAACTCAAATCTATCAATAGATTTGAGAAATTATCAAAGGATTTTAAGATATCACCAAAGAAAGGTTTAGGTAAGTTTTGTCTCATCTTTCTCTACATTATGATTTTGAGTTTAGTGTTAAGATATGTTGTTCTCTATACTTGAATATACATAAAACATTGTTTAGATAAATGAAATGAGTAATGGAGAAGTCCCCTTAAGTCAAAACCGAAATAACCTCTCTTTGGTGAAAGTTTATGAATTTTTAAATAACTTTTGAAATTGATGATTTAAATGAATTCTAAGGTGTTAATTGTACATGTATAATGTGAATTGATGATGAAAAATGAAGAAGTTGTATATTGGATGAGGCTTGGTCGTAATGATGGAAGAAGGAATGGATTAATGTAATGAGTTGTATAAATATGATGTATATAGATTAAATAAAGGGAATTGGATTGAATGGAGTGGTCAAATGTGTTGTTGTTTGGAAGTGTTTGTTGTATAACAAGATAAGAGCATGAATTACTATAATAAAGTCTTGAAAATATGACTTGAAATTCATGCACTATAGGTGTTTGATAAAATGTCTAAGTGAACTTGACTTAGGATTTAAGGATTAATAATGATATACATTGGAAAGCAACTTTCATGTTTACTTAGAGTAAACTTGAATTTTGCTCAAATTGATAAGTAATGGCCGAATCTTATAGCTTAAAGATAGTGACATTGTGTTTTATACACTTATGTGATGATGTATAAACATAAGATATATGTTTGAGTAGTAAATTCATTGTATATTTTTTAATGTATAAAGGCTCGGAAGCTGTGAATCAAGGAGCTCGTACTGAGGATTATTGAAGTTAAGGGAGTGTACACCTTCTTTTGAGGTGAGTTGGAGAAACCATAATTCTCAAATGGGACTAGAACATCCTAAGACATGCATGATGACTTTTATGTGAATTTTGAACCTAGGTAATCCATAGTAGAATTGAATCTCAAATAGATGCTAGTATACTTGTTTATTTAATAAGCAACATTTTTTTAAATAACTCTTTGTACTTAGAGTACAACTGATATTTTTTTGTGTATTTTGAGAAATGATATTGTTTTCAACAAACTTGCACTTGAAGTGCAAAGGACAACATTTTATTTTCTGAAACTACATTTTTGAACAACTTTGCACTTAGAGTGCAAAACATGACTTTTATTACATGACATATTATTTTGGAATTTACATATGCATAATCAAGTCATGTATGTTGTGTGTGTTTGTTCTCTTTTGGCTTAGAGTCATCAAAAGGTTTCATTTTATCAGTTGAACCGATAAATAAAGGCATAATGTCTTACTTGATTTTTGTACTTAATATTTTTATATAATTTTTGTGATTGGTGAGGTAACGATCGGCCAATCATGTGCTAGGTAGAACAAATTAAGCGACCCCCTTACCCTTGATGCTGGTCTCCGTATTGACAGCTTTCTACAGGACTTGCGGGTGATTCCACACCTAAGGTCTGGAAACTAACGTGGTCTTCACCTAAGGCTATGACGCTCTTATCGACTGTAGTCCGGACTCACCACGAATGAAAGTCGAGCCAATACCAGGAATCGGTAGGTGTGCATACTAGTTTGGCTGACTAGTGGCAACACACATGATTATTTTGGCTTATTCTAGTATTTGTTTTCTGACAAGATTTGATTTATACATGTGATGTTTTTCTGCTTTTGTGGACTAGAATTGGAACCTATATTCACCAAATGAGTCATTAATAGGCCAGGCATATATGGTTCCTAACCAGTATACGTTAATTCATAGGCTAGGCCTATGTGTTTCTATGTGATGTATATTCACTTTATAGGCTATCTATACCGTCTTGATGTGTATCGAGTTCTATTTGTTATATATGTTTTTCCTACTCACTGAGTACATAGTGTACTCACCCCCTCTGCTTTCCAACCATGTAGGTTAATTTAGTGAGATTAACGATTTGTGTGAATCGTGAAATTTTTTTACATTTTTGGGGCATTATCACATGTGGGTAGTCTCTGTTTTGTACTTTTGTTGTATAGTGGCTCATAAACTATTTTTATTATATTGCTATGTTGATATGCTTTATGACTTTATAAATGAACTCCTAACTTTCTTGTAGTTTGTAAAAGACCTTATGTATGAACTTTTGGTATTGTTGTTGAGATTGATTTTGAGTGGACTTAAAAGTCGAGAAGTTGTGGTAGAATTTTAATGTGAATATAGAAGTGCGTTTAAAATTATTTGCAAGTGTGTGATTATGTTTTGGGATTTTTAAAATACAATCATTGTGCTACCCAAATATTTCAAAAAAAAAGGAAAGATATTCAGTTAACCTTACATAGTCAGGTTCAAGATCTCGTGAGTGTTTTTAGCTTGGGTATGCAGTAGTTGTCATGTTCCCAATGTGATACCAGGTCGTGACAATAAGTCCAAGTGGGAGATTAATATTATTATTGAAATTAATAAAGTCTTTCTTTATATTTATGTGTTTTGTTAATTACATTTGATGTTTTAGTCCTAAAGGTAAAATCCATATAATAATTACCGTGGAATTGAAAATTCGATGAGATCATAATTATGAAATTTAATTTGCATTTTTGTTTTATTCCTAAATTGTTCCTAGTTGTAGTTCCATTAAGACAAGATATGGATGAAACGATAAAACTAACACATGTTAAATTTCTTTCTTATGAAGAAAGTAATTAATCTTATAAGTTAAAATATAGAGATACTTATTAAAATATGGAGATACTTAAACAAACTTCTAAGTACTTATTAGAGAATAAGTTCACTAAACTAATCCAATTATGAGGATCCCAAATAAAATATTACTTATTTGGATCAATTTTATTGTTATAATGGTTGTATAATTGATCTTTATACTTAAGATTACCTCATGTGGGAATTACTATATTTTGGTGTTGCTTATGACCTATTCTAATTAGGTTAACTCAGTTGGTAGTACTTGGAACCATATGGAGGTAATTGAGTAAGTCAATAAAAGATTAATCACTTTAAAGTAATTAGAGAGAATATTCTACTATTCTTGATTAGTAGTGATTTAAGGAATTGTCTAGCCATAGTGAATTGATATTTGAAAATACTTAAATTAATTATTAATTAGTAAGAGTGAACATAATTGGATTTAAATGAGTAGATACTAAATCCATAGTCTATGTTCAATTAAAACATTAGATGATGAAATGATTAACTTATTCATTATAACCATGCATAGATATGTTGAGCGAAACCACTTTGATATTCCTAATAGTTGGATGGTTATGACATATTGGTAAACATCAATCTTGATTTATGATTATAAATTGTTTAATTGGAGAATTAAAGATAAATTAAAAGGATTTTTAATATATCTATTTTTAATTATGAATTAGAATTATAATTTATAATGATTGTCAACATATTAGAAACCTAATGGGTCACATATAAAGAGCAGTTAAAAAGAGAAAAATCAATTTAAATTAGTGTTAATTATAAAAAATCTTAAACATTGCTTAATTTTATAATTATAAATCAAACTTTAAAAAGTGACAATTAATAGTTGAACTTTCAATTTTTTCAAATTTTGCCCAAAATTAGTATTTCAATAAACCTTCCTAAGGTGGCAAGCCATATCAAACATAAATTTAAATTCATATGATAATAGATGCTAACAATTTTAAATTTTTCTCAGCCACCAAAATGCACAAATGGTCACATGCAAACCCATCCTTTTCTTGTCCACAACCACCTCTCTTTCTTAACCCTCATGTCTCCATCATTCATCCTCCTTACCATAACTAAATATATTCGCGCCAACACAACACTAACCACCACTCTCTGTTCTAAAAAATTCATATGATTTTCATTTCTTGGTTATTCTTGCATCTCCTCTTCCTCAAGAAACCATTTTTGTTAACGATTGTGGAGAACCAGTCACTAGTTAGATTTTGTATAAAGATGATGATCTTTTTATGTCTCGTGTGTATAGCTTTCCTTGTTGGGGTAACTATTGGATGTGCATAGAAGTCTAATTAGGTGGCTTTCTTAGGTTAATCTTGCATCTCCTCTTCCTTAAGAATCCATTTTTGATAATCTTCGTTCCTGATACTGAAATATATACAAATATGTGTATACAAAAAATGTTTTCTTTTTCCTTTAATGACTAAAAAGATCTCAACTTTAATGTTGGGATGACCCCTTTTTCTCTTTTTCTTTCTAGATTTTCATGTTTATAGGAAGTTTTGATAGAAATTGCTTTGATTAGACTTATGTATGAGATTGTGGAAAATCAGTCATTAGGTGGATTTTGTACAAAAATGATCTTTTTATGTTCCATTTGCGTAGCTTTCCTTGTTAGGGTAACTATTGGATAGACATAGAAGCCCAATTAGGTGGATTTCAAGAAAGACAAGTTAGCATCTTATATTTCCAAGTTATTAGATTCTTCATCATCATTTCTCATTATATGTGTTTAAATTTATTTCTGATGTGGCTTGCCACACCAAAGAGGTTAACGAAGTTACTAACATTGGGCTATATTTGAAAAACTTTGAACATTTGAGTATTTAATGGTCACTTTTTAAAGTTCGGGCTATAATTACAAAACTGAATAAAGTTTGGGATTTTTTTGTAATTCACCCTTTAAATTAAGTTGGAATTAATTATGAAGTTGAAGAAACTTTATGAAACAAATATAAGATATTTGATTTTATTATAATTAAATTGTAATTATAATTAGAGTTTGAATTTAATTATAATAAAATTTTTTAATAAGAATAAGAAATAATAAAACTCTAATGTTTTTTAATAAATAGGAAATAAGCATAAGGGAGCTACCATTCTTGCGTATCGGAAACACCCTCTCTACTTATTAGGATAAGGCTGCGTACTTCTAGACCTCCTCATACCTCATACCTCATATCTCATAAACTTTTACTAGGATGAAGTTGTTATTGTTGACCTAGCATTCTTACTTATTCTTCTCCAATATTGAATTCTTTTTCTCTGCTATGTGGATACCTTTAAAAGTTGGATGCTTGAATAACTCGTGATTCACACTTGTGAAAAGGTTTTTGCAAGACTTTCTAATAAGGTATGTTTTAATTACTTTTCCAATTCATATTTTTCAAATTAATCAATTATTAAGATATGATCGAAAAACTATAAAATCTTTTTTTTTTACTACACCTATGATTCGAACACGGTTGATTTCACAACATGTAACATAAAGTAATAAGTTTATGTTTTTGGTGCAACAAGGTAGATCGCATAATGCATTAGCAAACTATAAGATTAATGAAAAAATAATTTATTTATTTATTTTATTAAGCATGATAACATATCAATATATTATGTTTTAACTAGTTTAATATGATAACAAATAAAATTCTTTATTAAAAATTATTTTATTACTATGTATTAATAATAATGAATAAGATGGTTAATTTTTATATTTATTAATAGTTTCATATTTTATAAAAATGATAATTAATTTGCTTAACTTAATGAAATCATGTTTACCTAAAATTACTAATATAAAAATTATAAAAGAATATTTAACATATATATATATTATCATTTTATTTTATTAGGCATTAAAAATATTAATTAAACTCTATATTATTAACTAATGTAAGGATAATATGATAATAAATTTTAGCCTTTCTTAATTTTGATTTATAGATAATAAATAAAATAATAAATTTCTCATATTTTATTTGTGATTTATATTTTAATAAATAGTTATAATTAATTTGAATAATTCTCACTAATTCTAAAGTAAATCGTAATTTATTTATTATATTTTTTATATTTATATATTATTACTTTATAGATAATAGTATACTTTTTTTAATATAAAATGTTCATTCAATTTGTTAATAATTAGCTAAAATAATTTATTATATTTATCAATTGTTGATAATATTACTAGTTTTATATGATAATTAATTATGTCTTTTTAATTAAAATTTTATTTATTATCCATAATACTAATAAGTAATGATCAAATTTTTATATTTTTATATTTTATATTTTTCAAATATATAAAAATTGATTCATTAATTTTTACTATTAATGAATAATTATTTATTAATTTTTATATGGGCCCAATATATTCATTACTAAGGCTGATTAAATTTTCATATCATTCAGCCTTTTGGGTTTAGTGTAATTATTGATTAATTTTCATATTTTGTCGATATGTTGGCTAATTGATAATGTTTCTTTTTTCATATTGACATAATAAATTAAATAGCAGTATTAAGTAATTTTCCATCAAATGGGCTTGCTGAACTCAGTCCTAGTGTTAAGCGATTATTAACGTCACTAAATCATTTATAATTCATATATTTATAATTTTGTTGGTTAACATTAAAAATAATCAAATGGTTATCAATATTAAAATAACTTAAAATTACATATTAAATATCTATTTATTCATATAAGTAATGATACATAAATCTAATAGATCAATAAAATAATAATATTTTAAAATTATTTATTAATTGTGAAAATGAATCAAATTAACTCTTAATAATTTAAAACATGAATTATAAATTGTTGGGAAACCGGGTTGAGATCCGATCCCGACCGTAGCAGAATAATCACAAACTTTTTCATGACTTTTGATTTCTCGAAAACCAAGATCTACTTAATTCTATAAAATAATTGACAGAAATCATAATAAAGTGGAAACTTAATTTGTATCTTATTCCGAAACTTATCTTTGTCTTGTCGTATCCCTCGAACTGTTCCTGAAATTGATTTGTCTCAACCACCATAGCTAAACAAGTGTCCGGCCTCCAACGATGTCTACAAAATAGGTTGAAAGAACTCTATAGCTCTTACAGAGAGGGTTAAGTAAGAAGTACTAGCTCCATAGAGCTTAAGTCTACTTATAATAAGCTTTGATCATTTTAGTAATTTAATTGAAATTAAATTCTAATTAGAATTATAAATAATTCTAGTTAAATAGCAATTATACCCATATAAGATTTAATATCTAATATTGATCCTTATTTATTCATATTTAGTTATAAAGTTTCTTAAACTTTACAATCAAGCCCAACTTGATTAAATTAACATTGCTCTTTTCAATCCATTCTGTATGTGAGACCCATTAGATTCTCAAATATGTTGGCAATGATTATAAAATCTAATTTTAATTCATAATTAAAATTATATAAATTAAAACTCATTTTAATTTATCTTTAATTCTCCAATTAAACAATTTATAATCATAGATCAAGATTGGCATCTAGCAACGCATCATGACCACCCAAATATTTAGAAATGTCAAAGTGGTTTTAACTAACCTTTCCGTGCATGATTTTTCCATATAAGTCAATCCTTTCATCAACCAATGTTCCAATTAGACATAGAGCATGGAATTAATGTCTACTCTATTTTGGGTCCAATTATATTAGTTCTCCGCCATTAGCTATTGATTCAATTAATGATATTTGTAAACTGTTTACAATATATCATTCCACCTTGGCCAAGGATTT
>JANIPM010000003.1:23294338-23309958 GCA_027478405.1 Erythroxylum cassinoides
GAAGCAACAAATACAATAGTGTTCTTGTTAAATATACTTCCTATAAAAGTTGTGAAAGGGAAGACTCATTTTCAAGTATGGAATGGGTTCAAACCAAATCTAAAAAATTAAAAATATTTTGTTGCTTATGTTTTACTCATGTGCCATAGGTCAAAAGGGACAAACTTGATAAGAGGGTTAAACTTGGTATTTTTATAGGTTACAACAATTCCTTCAAAACATACAGAATTTTTCCAATTCTAATGAAAAATTCTATCTAGCAAAGATGTTGTATTCATGGAAGATAAAAAGCGGGACCGAAATTCAAAAAATGGAGAAAAGGCTCCAATCAATTTACAGCCCAACAAAAATGTTGTTGATGACCTACATGTTAGAAGAACCAGATCATTTGCAAATATCTATGGAAGATGCAATGTAACAGTAATGGGACCAGTTGGAGTTCAAGAAGCAACGCAAGACGAAAAATGGCTTTCAGCCATGAAAGAGGAGTTAAGCATGATTAAGAAAAATCACATATGACAACATGTTCAAAGGCCTCTGAATAGAAAGGTCATTGGAGTTAAATGGGTTTTTAGAACAATACTAAATGTTGATGGGTCATTAAACAAGTACAAAGCCAGGCTTGTTGTGAAAGGATATGCATAGGTCTTTGATTTAGTTTTTTGGAGACTTTTGCTCTAGTGACCATGCTTGATACTTTCAAATTGCTTCTTGCAGTGGTGCTCAAAAAAGCTAGAAAGTATCCCAATTAGATATAAAATTTACCTTTTTAAATGGCTTTTTGAAAAAAGAGATATTTATAGAGCAAGCTGATGGTTTTATTGTGCAGGGAAAAGAAGAAAAAGTTTATCTGCTAAAGAAAGCTTTATATGGTCTTAAACAGGCTCTGAGAGCCTGGTATAGCCTACTTAATGATCATTTGACAAGCTTAAGGTTCAATAAAAGCTTAAGTGAAGCAACCTTGTATTTGAGAAGTGAAGACACTAACATTATAATTGTTTTTGTTTATGTCGATGATCTTTTAATCACAAGAAACAATCAGGAGCTTATTGATGAATTCAAGCCTGAAATGCTCAAGGAATTTGAGATGACAGATTTTGGGATTGATGACCTATTTTCTGGGTCTAGAAGTAAGACATCAGAGAAATGAAATTTTCATCAATCAAAGAAAATATGTCATGGAAATTTTAAAGAAATTTCATAAGGAAAGTTGCACAGCTACAAAAACTCCTATGCAAGCAAAAGCAAAGTTTTGCAAAGATGATAGATCTGCCAAAGTGGATGAGAATCTCTACAGAAGCTTGATTGGTTGTCTCATGTACCTAATAGCATCTAAGCTTGACATAGTGCAGGCTGTAAGTTTTCTCTCCAAATTCATGCACTGTGCAAGTGAAGAACATATGCAAGTTGCCAAAAGAATTCTCAGATATGTTAAAGGAGTTGATGATTATGGAATCAGTATGCTAAAAGTGATAAATTTCATCTAGTTGATTTTTCTGATAGTAATCGGGTAGGTTCAATTGATGATGTGAAGAGCACAACTAGATTTTATTTTAGCCTTGGTTCGGGTGTGATTAATTGGTGCTAAAAGAAGCAAGAAACTATTGCTCAAAATACTGTAGAAGTTGAATTCATCGCTACAACTGCTACAGCAAATCAAGCCATCTGGTTGAGGAAAACATTTCAAGATTTGAGTTTGAAGTAGGAATCAATACAAATCTTTATTGATAATCAGGCTGCCGTTTCAATTTCCTCAAATCCAGTATTTCATAACAGGACAAAACATTTTAAGATCAAAATTTTCTTCCTTTCTTCCTTAGAGAGATTCAAAAAGAAGGAGAAGTTTCATTGATTTATTATAGATCCAAATGGCTTATGTATTCACCGAAGCTTTGTCCAGAATCAAATTTGAAGAACGAAAGATAAAAATGGCAGTCTGCAACTTCAAAGGCAAGGAGAAGTGTGAGAATCGTGCCTTAAAAGCTGTTAAACGAGTCAAACGTTGAGAATTGTGCTTTAGAAATATGTCAGTTTAAAGATCAAGTCTTAGAATAACTATTGCTATTTTTTAGTTAATTATTGTTGTCTTTTAAGAACTATACTGTATCGTGGGTCCTAATTTTTTGCTTATTTTTATTTATCTTTTCCTTGTTTCTCTCAAATTTTAGTTAAAGATTTCCATACTGGAGCAAGCTCGACAGAAGAAATAAAATATACTTTGTTCTTTTTTATTTCCTTCAATATCTTATCAAGGAAAATATTAGCCTCTGGAAATTCTGGAAAGTATTTGACAAGATTCATAAAATGTCACCACATGATTGCAGAACACGAGGCCACAAATACCCGAATGTTGTCCGAAGTCTCTCGAAAACGTGATGAGGAGATGTTGGGACTCAGACCCCATCAAGAGACCAGAGATGAACGAGGTAATTGAAATACTGGAAGCCATTGATCCATCAAAAGGCAAAGGAACGATCCCTGTTGACCAGTGTCCTATTCACATCAAAAGCCATTGTCACCGTAACTGGTAGGGAAACAACAGGAACTTTCATTTGCACCCAAACTCCTATTCACATGTTCCCTGACCATGTCAATGGCGTATTGGCTATACAAAAGATGTGACACTATTTTTACACATCTACAGTGGTATTCAAGTGTGTTATGTACGCTAGTAAACTACAAGCATGGACTAGATTCTGGATTCAGGGTGAATCATCAAACTAGACGCCTCTTCTGGTCTGAACCACCGCTTACCAAACTGAAAATCAAACTATATATTAAGAAAATCCCTGCCACTTCAAAAATGTGTACATGAATGCAGCTAGGCAGAAATACGAAGGCCAAATCTTTCTTTTTCAGCCTCCCTGGCGCTTACTCAATGAAACGCTCCACAAAGAAAAGAACAAAGAGACCACAATCATAATCATTTGTCTGTTGGGGAACATGGTAGCATTTACAGACACAAAATGCAGTTTGAGATGATAATTAAAATTGTTTACGCAAAGATAGAAGCAGTGTTAATCATATCAACAGCACACGCAGATTTGCATACTTACAAACTTTTGAAGAACTGAGAGAAGGAAGATGGAAACAAACTGCAATAATAATGTCACAAATTTCAGAAAACAATCTCAGAAACCATTGACATGAACATGATAAAGGTGAAACTTTGTTGCAAAAATTATGAATATGCACAATGGCCAGAAGCATAATTGAAAACAGGACATGCATTTGCTAAATAGTAAGCAACACTTAGGCCGATGTTTTTTTCATCAATCCTCCTTTGTACATGCTTCCA
The DNA here is from genome assembly GCA_027478405.1 of Erythroxylum cassinoides. NCBI lineage: Eukaryota > Viridiplantae > Streptophyta > Magnoliopsida > Malpighiales > Erythroxylaceae > Erythroxylum > Erythroxylum cassinoides. The sequence goes on from JANIPM010000003.1 coordinate 23,297,637, forward strand.
TATCTTGTCTACAATTGGAAGATCAAGTAGAGCGTCCTTGATTTAGATATTCCACTCGTCTTTCAGACAACTGTAGTACAAAATGGTTTCATACTTTAGGATAAAACATTTTTTGTAGAAGAGATATGGAATGAGGATAACTAGAACATGCCAAAATATATATATACCTTAAGTAGAACAACTGGCCAACTGGATGTGTGAAACATTTTGCAAACATTTTAACCAAAGAAGACTCGTATCTCACAATATAACACCAGAGCATCCAAGTCCCAAGATCATTCCAGGTTATTAACAGGCAACAATTGCATGACATTTCCTTCCAATTAATGACTATAAATTTATTCTCAAACTCTGTCTAGAAATATAACTTTCACATCCAATTAAAAAATTTTAAGAATCATGTAAGATGCAAATGCAAGTAGTAACCTAGTTGTTTTAATCTAACTATTAAGGCACGAGTTTTCTCATAGCACGAGTTTTCTCATAGCATAAGTCCATAAAAACTATAGTCATCGCAGTTGGGAGGACCAAAGGAGTCGCAAAATCAAGAATGAAACAGAGGATTTATAACTGCGACGACGCAATGTGCCTCTAGTGTTCTGAAAGGGCTCTTATCATGAGGACAAGATCCTGTCTAATATTATGGTGTCTTATTCTGTCTTATGAATCTCAACTATTCATTTATACGGGTCCTGCGTTTATTTATACGGGATCTACGCGGGATCCACATAAATGAATGGCTAAAATTTATAGGACAAAATAAGACACCAGAAAATTAGATAGAGGATCCGGACTTCCTTTCATGTCAAACCCTTACATGTTGTCAAAAACTGATCTCTTAGTATGAAGTCCCGGTGAATCCAAATGAAGTATTATTGGTCCAGATTCATCTTCCTTATCCGGTATGCAAATAATCACCAAACTCCAATGACGAATGAATGCACATGAACCTCAAATAAGCCAAACTGTAAGATAGTTTAGACCAGTAAAATATAAATAAGCCAAACAGTAAAATATAAATAGTAAGTTAAGTTACGATTAGTACTCCTAATCCTACTTGAAAGTTGAAACATTACATGTATTTTGAGTAGAATTATTCAAATTCAAAACCTCCCATTTAAGTGTTATATAAATAGTAATTAAGTTATGATTAGTACTCCTAATCCTACTTGAAAACCTCCCATTTATGTGTTATAAATATACGTACCTATGTGATCCCTTGAACCAAGTAATTCTCGTACTTGCTTTCTCAGAGATGACGATTGACTCCAAGAGCTTGGCATTACTAGACAGACATCTTGATAAATTATGGGACATCGTGCAAAACTACAAACCTGAAGTAAAAGAAGAGTGGGAAATCGATACTAAGAATCTTCTCTTTAATCATGTCATTGCTCGACGTGCCTACGCCACCGTTCATCGAGCTGTTTACAATGGCCGGGACGTTGTCGGTAAATATCTTCTATTTATACATTTATATCGTGGACATACTTTGCTTTTTACGTTGACCATGCATGCGTGGCTTCAGGTTTTCTTTTCTTAAGATAAACCTAAAAATCCTCATGCGTGAACTCGTTTTTTCTCTTTCAACTTGCTAGATATTTGTTTGCTTTTTCTCGTTGTTTGTCTACTAAATAAGAACTTAAAAGAAATTAGATTCTAATTTTGTTCTCTGCTCCATGAATTTTTCAGTGAAAGTGCTTGAAAGGGGACAAGAGAATCTAAGAACATCTGAAGTAGCAACACAGATGAAAGTTTTTAGGCAAGAGGTGTCTACTTGGGCCATGCTTGATCATCCCAATGTTTCCAAGGTAACTAGCTTTTTTATTTCGAAATACGTGATGCATGTTAAAATTAGGGGATGCTTAATTGGGTGCAAGTTTCGAAAATTGATCAAGCAAATCATGGCAGGAGTTTGATTAGTTTTTATATATGTTTTCTTGACGTTGGTGTTATCTGTTTTGTCAGTTTATTGGTGCTTTTACGGATCCATCAGGCACAGCGATCAACATCTGTAACCGTCAACTGGCAGGCAATGTATGTGGGATTGTGAGCGAGTATTATCCCGGTGGTACTCTCAAATCTTACCTTTTCAAGAATCGAGAAAGGAAGCTGCCTTTCAAGACTGTGATGCATTTAGCCCTAGACCTTGCAAGAGGGTAATCTCCTCCCCGTTTCTATATGCCTTTTCTTTTCAGCTCATTGTTTTACATATGTAATTTGATGTATGGTCGTCTTTTAGCTTTTAGCAATTACGGAGGCATATACTCTTACAGGTTGGCCTACCTTCATTCCAAGAACGTTGTGCACAGAGGCATAAAGGCTTAGAACATGCTTCTAGACGAGGATCAAACACTAAAAATAGCTGACTTTGGAGTCTCTAGGATTCAAGCTTCAGTTACTAGCGAGATGACAGGCCTTACTGGAACACTTGGTTACATGGCTCCAGAGGTATACAATTAAATTACTCTCTATCAAGTGACCCCACAAACGTTCTTTTGCTTAATCTTATAATTTCTACATCAGAAGCTGTCCAGCTTCCACATATACCAATGCGGGAATGTTTTTTTGATGTAGGTTTTTGAAAATAAACCATACACCTGCAAGTGCGACGTGTACAGCTTTGGAATTTGCTTGTGGGAGATATACTGTTGTGATCTACCATAGCCAAACCTTAACTTCTCTGAACTGACTTCAGCTGTTACTTATAAGGTGAATATTCTTTAACATTACTATGTTCCTTGTTTATGTCTTATCAAGGAAAATATTGGCCTCTGGAAATTCTGGAAAGTATTTAACAAGGTTCATAAAATGCCACTACATAATTGCAGAACGCGAGGCCAAAAATACCCAAATGTTGTCCGAAGTCTTTAGCAAACGTGATGAGGAGATGTTGGGACTCAGACCCCAACAAGAGACCAGAGATGAACGAGGTAATTGCAACGCTGGAAGCAATTGATCCATCAAAAGGCAAAGGAATGATCCCTGTTGACCAGTGTCTAGGTTGTTCTTGTTTCTTTAGGAGAGCATCGAGACCTTAAAAACTTTGTAGATGCCAGAAAGTTGATGTTGCTGTAATAGGTGGTCATGTGAATTGTTATGTAGAGAGTAGGCATATATTCAAACCTTTTGTCATTTTCTCCTTCTTTCTACACTTTAAATCTTTCTTTACGTCTGTAAATTAGGTGCTAGCTAATAAGTTTGTTTACTGCCAATTCAAAATCATCTTCGATAATTCCATAGCTTCCCGTCTAAATTGCACCATCTATAGTGTTTCCTTATTAAACTTAGTGTCCGATAGATTTATATTGATTAAATATCAAGAACAGGTGTTGGAAGGATTTTAGCAACAAAATGCTTATAAAGCTAGAGAAAGAATTTGTACGTTCCATCATGAAAAAGCTTCATCCTGGATCAAGAAATTTCCCACATTCGTTCTTTAACATTGGTTTGAGTATTGAAACTACTCACATGAGTAGGCAAGTAGTTTTCGAATGAAAAATTGAGTAATGAGAAGTGTAATTTGCTTTGTACACCAACCCAGTAGTACATCCATACTGTTTCAATTCCCATGTGTACATTAGAACTGTAATTAAAGAGGCAAGTCACTAACTGGTAGGGAAACAACAGGAGCGTTCATTTGCAGCCAAACTCCTATTCACATGTTCCCTGACCATGTCAATGGCATATGAACCGATGTCATCGTTGGCTATACAAAAGATGTGACACTTTCTACACATCTACAGTGTTATTCAAGTGTGTTATGTTGCCAGTAAACCACAAGTATGGATTAGGTTCTGGATTCAGGGTCAACCGGTGACTGAGGAACCTTCTCTTGCATTTTGAAACTTCTCCAAAAGAAGCTTCCGTATTTTTACCCTCAAACTAGATGCCTCTTCGGGTCTGAACCACTTCTTACCAAACTGAAAATCAAACTATATGTTAAGAAAATCACTGCCACTTCAAGAATGTGTACCTGAATGCAGCTAGGTAGAAATACCATGGCCAAATCTTTCTTTTTCAGCCTCTCTGGCGCCTCCTCAATGAAACGCTCCATGAAGAAAAGAACAAAGAGACCACAATCATAATCATTCGTCTGTTGGGGAACCTGGTAGCATTTACAGACACCAAATACAGTTTGAGATGATAATTTAAATTGTTTACTTAAAGATAAAAGCAGTGTTAATCATATCAACAGCACACGTAGATTTGCATATTTTCAAACTTTAATGAATTGACAGAAGGAAAATGGAAACAAACTGCAAGAATAATGGCACAAATTTGAGAAAAACAATCATCAGAAAACCTGGACGTGAACAAGATAAAGCTGAAACTTTGTTGCAAAAATTATGAATATGCACAATGGCAAGAAGCATGATTGAAAACAGGACATAAATTTGCTAAATAATAAGCAACACTTACATCAATTTTTCTTTCACCAATCCTCCTTGGCAGATGCTTCCATATCTTGTCTGCAATTGGAAGATCATAAGTAGAGCGTCCTTGATTTAGATAGTTCCATTCGTCTTTCAGATAACTGTAGTACAAAAGGGTTTCATTCTTTATGATAAAACATTGTATGTTGGTATGGAATGAGGATAACTAGGAGATGCCAAAAAATATATGCCTTAAGTAGAATAATTGGTATGAAATGTTTTGCAAATATTTTAACCAAAGAAGACTCTTAGCTCACAATAGAACAGCAGAACATCCAAGAACAATCCAGGTTATTAACATTCAACAATTGCATGACATTTCCTTCCAACTAAAGAATATTAATTTATTCTCAAACTCTGTCTAGCAATATAACTTTCCCATCCAATTGAAAAATTTTAAGAATCGTGTAAGGTGCAATTGTAAGTAGTAATCTAATTGCTTTTAATCTAACTATTAAGGTACGAGTTTTCTCATAGCACATGTCCATAAAAACTATGGTCATTGCAGTTAGGAGGACCAAAGCAGTCACAAAATCAAGAATGGAACAGAGGATTTATAAATTCAACGACGCAATGTGTCTCTATTGTTCTGAAAGGCTCCTATCATGCCAAACCTTTTTATGTTGTCAAAAACTGATCTCTTAGCATGAAGTCCCAATGAATCCAAATGAAGTATTATTGGTCCAGATTCATCTTCCTTATCCGGGATGCAAATAATCACCAAACTCCAATGAAGACTGAATGCACAAGAACCTCAAATAAGCCAAACAATAAGATAGTTTTGACCAAACGAGACGAATGCAATGAGGTGGAAAGCATACAACAGTATTAATTCAAAATTAGCACGATGGAGACCGAACCAGAAATAATATCAGGGCACCAGGCAAAGTCAGACTTTGCCTTCTTAAAGAATCAAAAAGCTAAATTATGCAGCCCTAAAGAAAACAAAACAATATGCTAATGGTTGCTCAGACAAGGGAATGTCGGTCACATACTTACATCATGCACAACTATGTTCATCTTCATGCATATTGACTCATATAGTGGAGGTAATGCATAAGCTCATTCTAAACACTTGATACTGATTCCAAAATCATGTGTTTCAAAGTGAACTTAGAACCATTCACAACTTTGCATCTTTTCTGAGAGAAAACAACAAGAAGTCCAATCTTGGGATGGATCACATACGAAATAGTGAGAATTCTTCTGACTTCTAAATTATTATCAAGTCCAAGTCAAAACAATCAGAATGCTAGCATGAAAAACAGTCAACCAACTTAAAGAATAACAGCATCCAAATTCACAAGAATGTGAACAGTAAACCAAAAATCGCGCCCGACATATGAGGTTGTAATCATTTACAAGCTACATGAGATACTCACTCTTCATGTATGGGAATAAGAAGATATGCCTTCTGAAACAAGTTGACACCTCTCCACCACCTCCGGAATTTGGCAAAAGATGATTCCTTGTCGCTCCCCTAAATATGTAAGCAAGAAAAACCCATAATGAGTATGGATAGGAAAATTGAATGTATGATTGATCATTAAAAGATTAATGCAAGAATACTAACATGTGAGCATCCACAATCAAAAGTTAACCAACAAGAGGAAATGAAAAAGAAGAGGAAGAACGTTCTCAAAGATATATGCTATTACCAATACAACCCACATACTTGTGTTCTAAAATTTCCTGTCCTTCTGGTCAATCATGGGCTAAAGTCGGATGCTTAATGAAGCTATGACGCCTCTAAGCAAATACAAAATGATTTCATAACAAAATTGTAAAACATTCATATCATTCTGGAAAGCAATCAATGAAATGATTTTTGTCTAAACTACTCAGAAGTTGCGATATCAAAAAGAACTTGATTTTCACAAATTCACTCTAAAGTTGAGTAGAAGAAGGAAAAATGATCATCAAAAGCATTTATAATAATGAAACTCTTCCTGTAAATTTGATCATTCAAGAAATGTCCTACCTTGTCTGTCATAGCCTGTTTCAGCTTCTTGTAGAAGAAAGTATTGAAGACGTGATAGTCACCTTTGGCCCTTTTTGCTGGAGACGCATTCAACCATAAGTACCTAGGAAAAGGAATAAAAAAGGATTATGCATCAAATTTTAAGCGAAGTTGCCACACACTACCCACACAGACAACAAACATGTATTAAATCTATTACATAGACAACTAAATCCCGAGATATAATATGCAATATGAAACTAGAAAACAACATAAGAAAACTGCATTCTCCAACCTATTAATTATAATTAGACGAGTCAATAAACCAGGATCTCTGATCCCCATTTATTGTGATTTTAACTGGACTGACTCAGAACAAGTAAAATCTAAATTTTGAACCTGGTTCAGTTAGACACTTTTACTAGTAGTTAAAAAAAATTTGGTAATCTAAATGACTAGCATTCTAAGATAGCTCGCTCTGAACTTTCTCTCTAAGGGTTCCAACTTTACAACCCCACAATCCATTCATTTCCTAATTGATAAACATGCATCACTCTCAACTCAAATCTGTCATTCTCACATATCTATACACCAAACAGCTAGCAAGCTCGGTATTATAACCCATGCATCAAGCTCATGCTCCTTGTATCCTTGTAAAAGCCAAGCCAAACAATCTAATAGATCAATAGTCTAATGGTCAGCACTCTCACTCCCCCAGACCAGGAGTCATGGATCCAAATCTTCATCTGGATGGGTGTAGCATAGGGAGGCGAGGGTTACGCCCTATTTGTAACCCAGTTTAAATCGGAGAAACCAATAACTAATTAGATACCTATTGTTACCACTCATATCACTTACCAATAGAGCTTAGCAATGCAACTATCACCATCAAAAGATGGAATTAGTACTATGAAATCCAGGAATCCAAGCAGAACACTGACATTCTTGACCCAAAAAAAAAAAAAAAAAGGCATTTCTAGCAAACTTGTCAGGCAATCTGAATTTGTGACTCTTCATCAAAAGATACCCGAGTCAAAACATCAGAAGAAAAATTTATCTTTTGTTATTTCACATCATGCAATTACCTGATGTAAAAATTCATGATAGGCGAAGTTAAATAACCTTCAGGGTCAAGGCAATTTATGTCTGTGTAAGAAATTTCAACTGATTCAGGATCATCACTGGGCATCATAAAACAAGAAATAATGAGGAGATAGTTCTATTCAAATTATGATATCAAAATGAATAATTTACATGTTCAAGGAAGATCTAGCTTACCGTGATGGGTAGTAAATTTTAGCATCCTTCCTACTTATGAAACAAAATAGTCAATTAAGTGTTTGACAACATAATGGTGAGTTGGAACAAAAAATATGAAAGACAGAATGTGAAGGTGTTTCCAGTTACCATTCAGCAAGTTTGCTTTGTTGCTCTTTTCTCTCCACATCTTGACACTCATCTTCATCTACAAGTACAACTGTTTTCCCCTACAAATTAATTTATGCCAGATCTAGCTCTTTTAGAAAATAAAGCACAGCACAGGATAGAACAAATTCCTATTGCATGTATGACTCGGCAGTGTCGAAGCTGGAGAAATTTCATGCAGGAAGACATCTTAATGATCTCATATTTGAAATTTTCCTTCTATATGTCCATGACCAAGCACTCCTAGTATTCATTCTCTATGATCTACAGGTATATTTGAATTCTAACATCAACCTCTAAGATTGCTCAGTATACAAAGAGGTTTATAGTCATCAGCTAAAATGAAACAAGTAGCTATGCTGTAGAGAAAAACAAACATACAATTGGTACTATGTCACTTCTGGGCACTCTATATAGATGGCCTCTTAAAGATTAACACTATTCTTCCTTCATTTCATGCCAGAAACTTTTCAGGACCAGATAGCTCCATTGCCAATGTGAGGCAAAGAACATGAGAGAGAGAGAGAGAATAAAAGGGCCTACCTTTCTATGCCTGAAGCCATAGGCAGATGCAAATTGGGAAGCTTCATCCCTGTAAAAGTAAAAATATAAATCATATAATTGTGCCATTCGAATAAACTAAAATCAAGCAACCAACTCAAGAAATCATGTATGAGGACCATCAAACTGAAAAGTCAAACCAATATGAAATAATGTTAATCTGTCAAACCATGGTCGCCTTAGTTAAACCTTGCGCATCAGAAGAAGAGAAAATAGGTCTATGCAAGGTGTTAGGAAGTGAAGTACAATACTATCCCAAAATATATGATATGTATTCTTGCGTAAGATCTAATCACAGGATGACTGACAGGGAAATCCTCTTTTCTCTTGCTAGAGTTCTTCGCCTTTCCAGGCACTGTGATTGTTGTTCAGAAAACTTGTCCTTGGCAAGCTTTCTATCAACTATTTTTACAAAAAATTCTGCCTCATGTAATGTCCTTTAAATAGGCTCAATATATAGAGTTTTTAGGAAGTAAAATAAAATAAAAATCTGCTAACATATTCTCTACTAAAAATAGACTTATAAAAATAATAGACTTCATAGATAAGATGACTACTGCCTAAATAAGATCACCAATGCAATTACTTCCTAATCAAGATAATCTTCTTTTATATTTCTTTCCTAAGAATGCATCTCACATATCAATGTAGCTCTGAATGACTTGACCCATACACACTACCTCATACTCCAAGTCCTAAACATAGCCCCATCCTTATACCACAAAGAAATAAGAACAAGAAAAATCATCATGTCGGGCACCATAGACCAGGCACTTCCACTGTTAATGAATGCAACACAAGAAATTATACCTTTCTAGAGCCTAGAACTTTAAACGCAAATGATTAGCAATTTGGCACATGCAACAATCATAAGTAGAAGAATAAGTAAACACATTCAGGTACTCAAACGTAACTACTAAATAAAAGCATGACTTGATATTAAGACATCTATCTCTTTAATGCACAAAAACAGGCACATATACCCACACATATGACTAGAAAACAAAATGAATTCGGATGCTGAAATGCTTACTTTTTGGGTAACCAATTGGATGATCTTTCCTCATCGCGGCAGTGCGAATGAAGTGAAGTTGTACATCTTTGATCACTTTTTGTGAGATTGGTTTTCTCTCCATTATGCAGGCCGCTAACATATTGAAAAGACTGCTGCCTTGATGATGGTATTCGATCTCCCCTTGGCGAAAAGCCTCCATTAGATCTAAACTTCTGGTGGTTACAGTGATTCAAAGTAGATAAATCTTCACTAAATGTACTTAGTGCTTTACAATCTGTCTGTTAAGGAGATACAATAAGGTAATTGGCAATCATTTCTGCTGTGATAAGGGCTCTACTTAAGTAAGTCATATGTAAATGAGCTTTCAGCAACATACATTTTCTTCCATCTTTTTACAGAAAATTGAGGCAAACAACGACTTTGAATTGTCTTGAGGCAATGCATTATCACATCTGGAGCCATCTGAAGCACCAACAGAATGCATTTAGTTCCCCTAAGACAAGAAGTTTCATACATTATAAATATAGTAGTCCACCACCTTCATCTATAACTTGACCTTCGAGGATCACTAAAAGCTAATGGTTGTCTCTATTCACAAGAAAAATTATTAACAAAGGCCAGAGATTTCAACCTTTCTTTAGCAACTCAAGGAGAAAACAAAGCCAAGGGAAAAGGGAACATAAAGTTGAACCTACCAGCTATGCATTGATCTATCGCCTGTGTGGACTTCTTGCATTCATCAACATCCTACTCACATGAAAATGCAAGAAATCAAGCTAATAATCACACAAATTGGTTAAGTATTGAATCTAGCCAACATCTACTTAGAGGATATTAAGGTTTTTCTTGTTGGGTCTACTGGGTCCCATTGGACCAAATTGGGATACACATTCCCGACCCCATACCACCAGCACCCTCGAAGTTCTGCAGCTGAGATGTTGAAGAGAAACTAAGATTTCATGTCACTATTTGCAGGTAGACTTTATTATTGTGGAAACACACAGCAAACTAGATTGAAAAAGAATGTAATAAATCCGTTTCCAAAACCACTCCCATATCCAGAAACAAAAGCAAAGCAATGTCCTGAATCAAAGTAAAACCAATAAGAAATGCCCACAATCAACGACAATATTTGAACAACACATTTGGTTTCATCTTTTACCACATGATCTACAATCACACAATAAGAGAAAACAACCACAAAAAATACCGAGTCCTCCATTTTTGGACTTTCCCTACAGCTTGAAAACCACTTAAGCAGGTGAAATACAACTAGCAAAATCTGATCCCAAATCACAAAAACATCACTAGTGAATAAAAAAGCAAAAGTTTCCTATGCAAGCAAACAGCCGACATATCATCTAAATCCCCCAAATGCAAGAACTTTCTTCGATTAATTATATGCTGAAGTGAACAAATTTCAATCTTGTCTCCATACACAACCAAAGAACCCGAAGAAACCACTTTCTCCCAACCAAACCGACGAGCTGAAATCTTTAAAAAAACCAATGAACAGAAGAAAATACAAACCATATCAACAAATTGAAGCTTCCTTTGCTGGCGTTCTTCTTCCAAGTCCTTAACAGTGGCAAGAATCTTCTCCCCTTTGTCGGGTAATGTGAAGCCTACTTTCTTATAATTGTTCCTATGCCTCTTAATCGCTTCATCGAGCTCGTAATCGTTCATGTACGCCAAGTCCTCTCTGACCGACCTATTGGTTAGCTTCGACGTCGGTTTAGGTGGGTCCGCGTCCTTTTTCACGATCAACACCGGGGAAGGTTGTTCGTCGTCATCTGGGTCATGCATCGTGTCCCAGTCAATGATTAAAGGTCTCTTCTTGGAATCCTCCTCCATATCAAGGAATTCGCTTTTGTTTGTTTGGTTGTGCTGTTCGATCAAAATTCGAAGTTATTAACTTCTTTCCTAGTTGGGTGATACACAACCAACTCTCCCTCGCTCTGTGTTTAGTCTCTCTCACTTTCTCCAGGCAGAACAATTTGCGTTTAACAAGTCTTGCCATTTATTCATCTTCATCATCGTCATAATCGGAAGAACCGCAGTTAAGCGTAACTTACTCAGTAAAGAGGCTTATTTTAATATACCTATATCTAGACGTAACAGGACAATTATAACACAGATTAAAAGATTAAATACGTAAAAATTGATAATATATATACATATATTTAATCCTCTGAATTTTTTCATTGTCTATAAGTTTTTATTGAGCGGCCTTGAGAATACGATAATTTTACGATTTTATACATCTATCACGAAAATCTTTCCTCTATACTTAAAAAAGACCTCACAAAGGTATAAAGAAAATTATGGACTTTTTTATGCAGTAAGGATGAGGCACGAGAATTTTAAGGTATGTCATTTATTATGCTTTGTTATTGACTTTGTTTAAGATTTAGGACTAAGTCTTTGGTTTCTGGTGTCATATACACAATTAATATGAGATTAATTTGGCAAATAAAATAGCCTTAATACCTGTTTAGTTCAGCTTTTGAAAATTCCAAAAGTACTTTTTTTTACTGCAAAAGTTATTTTCGGGAAAAGATGGGTGTTTGGCTGCAAACTTCAAAAGCACTTTTGAAGTAGAAATAGCTTTTCAAAAAGCTAAAATATAGTTTTTTGAAAAGCTAAAATTTGGAGCTTTTCAGAAAAACCCAAATTTTAGCTTTTCCGGGAAGCTATTTTTTCGTAAGTTTCTGTCACTTACGTAAATAAAAACATTTCAATCTAGTCTGCGTTGTTCATCAACGCATCTGCGTTGTTTTAATACAGACGGTATCGTCTGCGTTGTTCATCAAGATCTGCGTTAAACAACGCAGACCGTCTGCGTTGATGAACAATTTTATTTAAATATTTATAAAATAATTTTATTATAAAATTATTTTAAATATTATATGTATTTTAAATATT
>JANIPM010000003.1:23346106-23358237 GCA_027478405.1 Erythroxylum cassinoides
AATCATTTTATTTTATTACAAAAATTAAATACATTATTAAATTAAATTAAATTATTCATACTTTTTATTAATAATTAATATATTAAATAACATATATTTAGTTAATAGTAAATCGAAATATTAAAAAAATAGAAACAAAAACAAAAACCATTTTTTGTAGTTTTTATAAATTTTGAAAACTGGAAATAGTTAAATAACATATATTTAGTTAATAGTAAATCACAATATTAAAAAAATAGAAATAACAAGCAAAAATCACTTGAAAACCGGAAGAAACCAAAACTAAAATCAGAAATTAAAAACTCAAACAATCAGGTTATTTTACAAAAAAAAAAGTCCTAAATTATTGTTTCAAAACAACTAAAACAATATCACAATCAATAGCAGCAAGATTTTAGTGTTGGGCATAGTTATGGAAACAGGTATGAGATGACTAGGTCATTAAGCTGTTAGATTTATTGCAAAGTTAACTTGAAAGTTGAATCAATCACGGACCATCTTCGCCTATCTTCATTACCATACTTATTTAAGAAACCAAGAAATCAAATTCCAACCAAAAACACAATCAAGCACATTTTCCAATTAAGGTAAAGGTTAAGGCCAAAGGCCAAAATGTAAAGATAAAAATGGACAACCAACGACAAACACTATGCTGACCTATATCAAAGTATGAAGTGTTATGCCCTTCAACTAGCCATCGATCTTTTAGGCAAGATGGAATAAGCTCAGGTGGCCTAATATATGCAGTCAAATCATAAGATACACTATACACTTCAGTCGATGAACAGGATCATAACCTAGTCTCCTTTCTAACAAACAACGAATATAGACAAGGAAATTGAGAGGTCATGGCTCAATATGAAAAGAATTTCTTATTATGGGATCAAGAAAGATAAGAACAAAGTTGTTGAAAAAATTTTACATGACGGACATGGAAAATGCTTGACGCAGTGAAGATGCAGACTGACCTCTTTTTCATATAGTGCTTCAAAATTCTTTGACAAGGTTTCAGCCAAACAGACCAAATCATCCTGATCAGCATATGCAGAACGAATATGATGCCAAAGCTGACAAACGATAGGTCATATTTTAGATAAGTTGCAAAATCACCAAAATTGCTAAGTTGTATTGCATTAAAGCTTCATAATAAATTTCAAGTGCATAATTTCTCCTGCAAGACAAGGGGGAAAAAAGTAGTACAAGGATCCAGTTTATAAGGCTTTACCTCCCTCACATCCTCTAGGAAAGCTTCATGTGAACCATTATAAGCCCCAAACGTAAGCCTCAGATCAATAGTTCTGAAATCCAAAGGATGAGATACAATTGTAGCAAATCCAAGAAAGCCCTCATCATCATTGTCAGAAGATTTAAGAAATGTTCTTGCCAGTAAGTTACAGAACACCTTTTCTTCATCTGCTGCTGCAGCACATCGAAGCACTCTCTGGCATTGTTTCATGATCACATCAGATAAAGTGCCACTATGCTTACTTTTTCTCTTTCGAATAGGTTTCTGCTGCTGGTTTTCACCACACACATCTGCCAGTAATGATATAACAGCTTTCTGTAATCAATCAGCAAGAAAAACTTCAGTCCAGCATCAACTACATGGTCACTATAATAAGAATATTCAAAAGAAAAGCTAATGACTTGACGAGTTTTGAACATCGTGAAACCTTTGATCTGGAAGGCCATATATATCCTTTACTGTAATGGTGTAGTGATACTTTGAGGTAGTTGTTGACGAAAAGGGAAGTTAGAAAAGAACATTAGTAAAAAAGACAAGCAACATTTTATCTTTTAATAAAATAGAAGCAAAAATTGTGATGCAGAAGCGTATTCTATTTTGATGTCTATGTAATGCATATTGGATAATGGTGAATTAACTGTTCTGAATCTCAGTTGCTTGCAGAGACTACAACGTAATCCCTGCATCACATTGTAGGCTAGTATGATTTTGTCATGTTTTCAATGCTCATAAATATTTGGATAAAAGCAATAAAAAGTGAATCATTTGACTTTTTGGTGCCCCAACCCTCAACCTGACCAATCCAAAAAGAAGAAAAGGGAAAAGATAAGAGACAAACCCATTATTAGAAAACAGAAGGGCAGTTATCCATGGCTGACCTTTCTATTAAAGAAGCAGGATAGTGAAGGAAAGAAAATTGAAACGACTGTAGTTAGATGAAACTAAGGCATTGATAAGTAAGTTGTGCGGTACATTTTGTAGTAAAAGATCATTGAATGCCTTTTTACAAGCACTTTATTCTGCAACTCAATTTGTCAGTTACGGGTCTTATCATGTGCCTGTGAACACATTTAGATCCACTTAGACAAACATCTGGATTTCCCCTAACCCAGCCTTGGCTTCAACTATAGGTAATGTAGCATAAGGATTCTCTCATCTTATCAGAATTAATTTTTGGGTCCCAAGGAGGGGTTGGGACAGCATTATCTGATCAAAACTTGATGACATTTTGAACAATCAGATTAAAAGATATGAATTATTTTAGCCTGTGGTACACAAAGTATATGAGGAAGCAGTCAAAAACTATAAACCTAATGTAATCCACGTACACAAACAATAAAATTTCAATAGCGACCAGTACTGCCCATATCATACCTTGGTAGGTCCTGAAGCATTTCCTTTGTAGACTTCCTTGCTAATCGAATGCTCTAAAATCTTCTTTGCCCAATCGGGTGGATTTCTTTCCAATGCCTCATAAACACACTTTCGGATCCTCGCTCCCACATTTGTCGGTAGCTTTCTTACAGGTTCCAGCACTTGTGCCCAATCAGGTATTTCCAGATCATTGGTGGTAACATTTTTATTACCACCCAACGCATCTGGTTCATTGGCATCCATACACAGATTGTCATTTATGCATTTTGATGATCCAAAGATTTGCTTTGTAGCCTCTGCAAGCAGCTGAGGATCAGAACAATTAATGCACCATTATCCAATAAGCATTAAGTAGACATCAAAATAAAAAGCCAAACGAAGAAAAGCAAAAAAATGACAAATGGAGCCTCACTCTGTGAAGAAACCAACACTAATGTATGAATTCTTTTGCCAAAAAGGGGCTTTAAATATATATGCAATGGCATATTCTGTGGCGTCCAAATTCAGAAATTATGACACAAATATACAAATGCATCAACCCTGGCATATTCAATTCATTGACAGAGCTAGTTACTTTTCAACCATACAATTGCTCTTTGGTAGTTGACTTAGATGCTCTTAGGACTTTCCATTTGAGGGTTAAACATGCAAGCAAATGGTAATCATACCTTCAAGGGTCCAACACAGAAATTCCAAGACAAGTTCTAGCTTGGATGCTTATTGATGTACTTGCTGTTTGTATAAATCCGTAAGTCCTAAGCTTGTACTGTTTTCTATCTATAACCACGCATTAGTCCAATTATCCTGCATGTCTTAAATTAATCATGTCCCTATGAGCCCAGAAATTAATCCACCTACCCCATATTGTAAAGCATAAAAGAAAGGTGCTAGTCCACATGACCAATCCAAGGATGCTACAGTTAGAGCAATTTGGGTTCAAAGTTGAATTTAATATCTTTACAATTATAGAAATAAAAATATAGATACGATGGAATACTCATAGCACAGCAAACTTGAAACTAAACCAAATTTAAGAATAGCATTTTGCACTTATAAATTAAGTACACCATGAACAGCTTGACCCTAGCTCAATAACTTGTTGCCACTTAATCACCAGCCAAATCAAGCAAAAGCTAGGGTTACCATCACGATTTAAATTTGGCTGTAGAGACATGAAAAATTGCATGATGAAATTGGAAATCAATTGCAACTAGAATAAGTAGTTTGATGTGTCTTTTCTTTATCAATGTTAAGATTGAACCATAATGTTAGGGCTAAATCAGGATTTGGCTATTTGGCATCAAACCCAATGGAATCAAGACGGTGAATTACATGAGAATCCATTGTATTTGGAATTGTACATATCATAAAACCTACAAGTTATATTTCAATACAATGCTACCTACAAATGGCAACTAGAATAAGCAATCAAATCTGTACATTTTTATTTACGTGTAAGTTTTTCCACACAACTATCCATTACGATAATACAAAAGGTCATGAAAAGAAATAGAGACCACAAAGTTTCACCATTCACCCAATGTCATGAAACTGCAACCTAATTAAAGAGCACACATCATCATCCTCAGCCGGGCTATTCATTTTGTAGGTTAACTTAAAAATCTATGTTAAGACCAAGAAAATAGTTAAGGCAGCTACCATGAATACCTATATCAGGATCAACATGCAACACTTATATTTTAGATATATGAAGAAAGATTTAAAAAAACGGAGAATTATTGTTACAAAAGCTAGGAAATGAAAGCCAATCTACCAGTGCATCTGCTTCCATTTCAGCAACTCCAAGAGGTGAACCCCCTAGTGCCCGAGTATCACCATGTAAACAACGCAACACTTTACAACCATCACGGTTCAAAATTTCCACAGAATCAAGGTTACCCTCCATGGATGCAAGAGTTAATATGTATCTTCTAGCTAATTCTGGCCAAGTAAGTTCATTCATTGGAAGTAAATCAAGCATCATTTTCTTTGGAAAAATCAAGTTGTCGGAATCTTTTTTCCTCCTCTTCCTTGACTTAGATTCCCCAGTTTCAACAGAAGGATCTATAAGAGCTGACAGCTTGGATTGTAGCTCAGAAAGTAGTACTCTCAACAGTGAGCAGTGGGCTGTAGTCAAAATTTTACCAGCAGATAAGCTGTTCAATGATCCTTCTTCTTCTACCAATGCATGTTGACTTGTTGAAGGACAAGAACTTCTTAGAGGGGAGGAGTAACAGCAGATGAGTTCCTCTTCAAGCTCCTCGAATGACAACTGTTTTTCCAGCCCCAAAACTTCAGAAAAGCGACAAAGTAACTCCCACGACTAAACATTGGAAAAAAGAAATAACCAAATCATCAAAGATCAAAAACAGTTCTGGAATATGATCACAAATTAAAGTCAATAGCCCATACCTGCAGAACGTCACCAATCAAATATGTCGGAATCCTTGAGCTCAAAGGCTTTCCAGGAGGAGAAGAAACCTTCCTAAATAGGTTGTCAGCCACCTGATTAATTTGGTTTCTACATCCACTGAACATATTATCTCTTTCTTTACCACCTTGTGCATCACTTTTCCTCTTAACTACTAGAAACCCATCCTCAACAGTTTGCAATTTTGAATTCTGAGTTCTATTGTTCAGTAACGTATAATCTGAACAGTAAACAATACCTGGGAGATGCTCTATTAGTTCTTGGACAAATTCTACGTCCAGTCCAAACCTATCCTGGTTCAACCACTCCATCAATGTTTCACAACTAGCAATATGCTGATTATTGCATTGGATATATTGAGGAATATTCACAGGCCCAGATCTGTGACAAAACTTGGCCAATGAAATAGTATATTCAGTTGCTTCACTGTTCTCAACTCCACAGGGTGACTGCCACCAATATGCATCATGTGTGCAACAAAACTTGCATATACCATTTTGCAGGAACGACTGATGGCAAGCACTCACAAGATTTTCAGATACCTTTCTCCACACTGAAGACGATGATCTGCCTTCCACCATGAATTCACCAATATCATCAACTAGGATTTTATTATTGGGAACTAGTTTCCCTAGACTTTGAGAAGTAGAGTTGTTACTTCTTTGACAACAATCTGCAGACTGAAAGTTAAAGATTTCATTTGAATTAGTTCCAACATCAGAGAAAATATTAGAATCCAGAAGTGGAGGACTATTGTCTAAGAACATTGTGTGAACATTCATATCCTCTTCATCATCTGCAGCCAATGTGGCATCAAGTTTGTTGTCAACAATGGTAGAATCCGGCCTGTATAATAGGGTTGACCCAATTGGAATAGACTGAGCAGAACATGGATATCGTTGGACCCTAAAAATTGGACCTGAATTTCCTCCATCTAAGACGTCACATACAAAAAGAGATCCAGTAATCTTATCATGCCAACAGGACTTGTAACCCACAGGCCAGACCTGGTTGGTGTTATGATAGAAGGGTCGTGGATCAATCTTCCCAAGTGAAAGAATGAAAAAATCTTCGAACTGGACTGGAAATCCATTCTGGAATTGCAAATAATATCTTAGTTTTTACAGCATGGTCATACATCAAATTCAAAATATACAAAGATAGTCTGGTGTTTCTAACAACGTGAGAACATAAGGGATAAAAGAAAATGTTCACACTGCTCTCAAATTAATAAATGCATGCATGCTGACCTTCAATGGAGAGGAGTCAGAGATACCAGTTTCCTTTGAGCTAACTGCCATGACTCGTGAATCACTTCTAGGCACAAAGGCATCAACATCACTGCTCTCTATTCCAAAAGATAAACTCCCAGCCAAACTGCTCTTCAGATTTTCTTGACATTCTTGAAAGTCCTTGGTTTTTGAAAAGATTAAGGACTCCTTTCTTCTCTGAACATGCCACCTGTTCTGTATCAAAGCAAATCTATCACTCCTGTCCTGAGGTATAAAATTATGGCTATTCCAGAGCAACTCAAGATCGTAAGCAACATCAGATATACTGACTCAAACTTATTTCCGTCAGGTGAACAGTAAACTGCAGTGGTTTCACTTCTCCTCTGACAGTAAAAGAATTCCACACCCCAGCTATCTTCCAGTACGTCATGACTATGTAAAACTAATTCTTTCAAAGAGAGCAAAACCCTTATAAAGTCTAATCATCTTCCCCAAAACTACAAATCATAACATGTCATGGGGGCACTAAATGATAAGCCAACGGTAGACTATCAAACACAGCGTGGTTTCTACAAATCAGAAAAGATGAAAGAAGTAATTGACTCAGGACAACATTTTGAGCAGTGACATGATACATATATAAACCCCATCCACCCACCTCGACAGCACCCTAGGATACTCAAAAACCCTTATAAGCATGAGATGATAGACTAATTGAATTTACTTAGCACAGCTACCAAAGAAAACAACTCAACTATAAATTGAATTAACTGCCAGATCCAATTACTCTCAGTCTCATTTTTATATAAGCATTGAAAATAAATGTGCATTAACTTCTCATTAAGGGTTTTCTATATAGATATGTGATTAAACTCTTCACAATAATTTTGTTCAATAAACAATGCTGGATTGTGAAGGCCCTAAAACAAAACAACAACCACAGCTGCTTACAACTGAATATTTGCAAGTTATATGCATACATGATTGTTCACATTAGTTACAAAGAACATCAAGAAAAAGTTTTTTATCTCATATAAACCTATCGTTTTGAACTGACAGGCCCTGATTTCATCAAGGCAAAATTTGGATACACTAAATATAGTTACATATGTACAATGTGAAACGGGGTTGTAAAATTAATTCCTGCATAGATTCTCAATTAATTTATCCCCTAAACCCAAGTAATATGCAAACCCTCTAATTCAAGCAACCGAATTGCCCCATAAAAACTATGAAACAACGATCCAAATTGATCTATAAATTTGGTCAATTAGTTGTTTTCAGCCAGTGATTTGTGCGGACAACCTGAAGCTGAGTTCAATTATAACTATTGCTTACTCCAAAAACCAGGGGCATAAACAAGAAAGTTTTGTGTTTCATTTTTCTGGCAAGTTTTTAGGTGTAGTAATAATAAAGAACTAACATGCATCTTAAAACTAAAATCCTCGAGCAAAATAACATTGTTTCGAGGCAAAAAGAAAAAAGAAAAAGAAAAAGAAGAATCATAACAACATAATATCAAAATTAAACAAGTTAAAAAGAGTATATTAGTGAGTTACAATAATTAAACCAATTTTTCAAATAAAATTAAAGATTATTTAACAAGAAAAACAAAAAGAAAAGAAAAGAATAACCAACCCGTTATTATTCACCAATTCACTACCATCTTCTCCCTCTGCGTCGCTAGGCAACGCATTCATGTCCAAAAGCACACCTTTGCCTTTACCTTTACCTTTACCTTTACCGCCTCCCTCTCCGGAAACTCCCGAAGTTGCATCATTTCCGGCCACCGCAACCTCTCGAGGAGAGCAAATAGGCGGCTCATTAAGATCAATGTCGAAAACCGTCGAACGGCCTCCCTCAGAACTGCCGTTGAGGTCCATCTACCCTCCGTCAAACAACAGATTCCAGCGCCGAGTTGGAATTCCGACTGCGAAACCTCACGAGCATTATAGTATAGTGACTTGCAGGGCCGAGTTCGAGAACCGCAGGATCGAAGTTCTCAAAACGACACAACCGAAGCGGACCACAGAAAGAGCGAGAGAGGAAAAGGTTTAGAAGAGAAGTGAGAATAGTTTTGAAAGATTTGGATTGTGTTTGTGTAGAATCGAAGCTGAAAGGCTACGGGGGTGGTGGGTCTCTCTCTCGGGACTCGCGAAAGAAGCCGAAGACGTTGTGCGAAAAGACAGAAGTGGACCCCGAGATATTAGATATACGGCGGCGTTTGGGTGGTGTTTGTAAGTAAACAGTTTGCTGCTACTACGACAAATGGTCAATGGCCATTGGGGGCTAAAACGGGTGTTTCTCAAGTTGAGGGGCAATGTAAGCAAACAACAGATGTGGGTGGGTTTGTTCTGTCTCTCTCCTCGTGACTGGTACCTGTCGTGCACCATGTTTCTCTGCCAAACGTTTAGATTTAGTACGTGACTTAACGTACAGGTACAGTATCCCAAAACAACCTAAATTCTATAACACTATTGTAGTTGTAACTTGTAAGCATAACCCTATTTTATTTTTGGCCAGGAGAAAAAGGAAAACTAAACTGAGACTGCGAGAATCTATTCCTATTCCAAGGCTTGAGCTCTGCATCATTAAAGGCGTGTAAGAAACGGTGGCAGTTATACCGTCCGTAACAACAGGTGGCGCTTGGGAGAACATACGTTACTAGGTAGTGGCTCAAGGAATCTGTAACCGTCCCGAAAGGTAAGATATTGCGTGTCTTTCACGGTTTAATCCAGTTTGTTTTTGACCGCCTTTTATCTTGGCCACCGACAGCCAGTGAATGTTTTTGCAAGAGCGGACATGGCAGTCAAGAATGGAACTGAACAAGTATTTAACATATCTATGTTGACTGACTAGTAACCCCGGAAGTAGACCCGGTGAGCGTCAATTATAAGGGTTGAGTTTATGTATTGCCAATCTGATTGTCAGTTGTCACGTACAATACGTTGTGATCGTACCCGGCTCGAATCCGGATTAGTCAGCTATTCATGTGGTGTCAGATATCAGATGATTTTTATAAAAAAAAATCTGACTGTCAGTTGTCACATACAATACGTTATTATTGACCGCTGATTGAGATTTCCCCCGTGCTCAGGTTAGGAATGATTGGGCTATATGGTTAAGTCCAATACGTTATTATTGACCGTTGATTGAAATTCCCCTCTGCTCAGGTTAGGAATGATCGGCCTATATTCTTAAAAAGTCCAAGCCCATAACCAGAAGATTTTCCACGAAATTCAGAACATTTAATGCACACCACAGACAGCATATAATCAACCAGCCCCGCAGCAGAAAAAGTTCCAAGAACCTGGGAGTGTAATCACAATTAATATATCCTAGGACACAAAAGATTTACATTCCAACCCCAATCAGACATGTGGGTCTCTGCAGTGCCTGCACTCAATGGTTAGTTGGTGCTAAGGGATTCTTCAACTCTTGAGCAGGTTGGCGGGATCTCAAATAACCCAAAACCAAGCTACAACCGATCCAAGTGCCAAACCAACAACTAGGAATAGTACAATGACAATCCCAGCAGTCTCTGCATGTTGTAGCTGGACAGATTTGGGAGCCAAGATCATCAAAACACTAGTCAGGTAACCATTAGTGAGGCCCAAAAGGCATGTTAGTATTGTCACTGGTATCTCCGTGCGGAAGAATTTTGGACCATGTATGCAACCTAAGAAAAGGGGATAAAAGAGCAATCTCGCGACACACCCACCAATGGCAACTTTATCATTCTCAAGGAGGTAAACTGCAGTCAAAGACTTGCCAACAAGGTCAAATACATTGTAGCCAGTTATGAGAAGGATCGAATACCAATCCTTCAGAATTGCAGAGTGCACATCCTCTGTCACATACCCCGGAAATATCGATAATGTCACCACATATATGAGGACGACTCCAATCCCATACCATTTGACAGTCCCCACAATTTCCCACAATGTTGATCTCCAGCGAGCACCCGTCAGGGAGCCTTTCTCATCTTTTCCCTCATTAACAGCCACAGTTTTCAAATCTGTATAGTACCTAATGACTGGTAGTCTATGAGCAAGGTTGTAGAAAACAATGCATATAGCCATAACAACTATCCCAACAGCAAAATAAAGGTTTGCACTTTTTCTCAGGCCATGTGCATCTTGCGTATATACAGCTTTGGTTAAGATCCTAAGAAATGAAACCAGGACACCTGCATTCAGGAACTTTAAAAGTTACAATCACATAAAAAATTTCTCCACCCTATCTATTAAACATGAATAAACTAATTTTAAGTGATGCAACAGATCAAAAGAAAACCTTTCACACATCATGGACAACTGCTCAGCTCTACAAGCAGAACACAGAAGTGTCTTTAAATAGGTTAACTAGGTTACTTTGACGACCATCCAATTGAAACAAGCATCGGTTACACAATGGGATTACAGCCAGAGAATATCCTAAAGTAGTGGGAAGCATCAAATACCCTAGAACTTAAACTGTCTATCCAACTCAATAACACAAAAAGTTCCAAACACTAAGCCACATCCATTAAAGAAGACAATTCAAGTCAAAGCAAAGAACTATCAAATTACCAGAACCAGCAGTGCCAGCAACAATAGCCTGCATATACCGCTTCGGCAACTCTCCGGCAGCCCCAACAAGCCCACCTTGAACAAGCGCATCCGCCACACCCGAAAGAGCCACGGCCGTGACGGTCACATAAAACCCATCATACAACCCAACCCGACCCTTTATATAGACCGCATCCATAATCGGAACCACAAGCAAAGACACAACGAACAACGCAAGACCAGAGTTGATTCTAACATAAGCATCAGATCTGTGAGCGTAGAACACGATAACCACCAAACATAGGAGACCCACAAGCATGTACGAAACGGCGAAGATGCGGTCGACGGAGACCCCAGGATATATGTAGGAGAAGTAATCAACGGCCGTGATAAACGCGTTCCAGGGTAAAAGGAAGCCGACGCCGAGAGTGAAGTAGATGATGTAGGCCAAGTGGAACGCGTCTTCTGGGATTTTCCGGAGAGGCTCAATGGTGGGTTCGTCAGTGGAGGCCCGGAGGAGGAGAGAGGATTCGGTGTCCGGTCCCCATTGATCGGAGCTTTGGTCGGTGACAACCATCGGAAAAGTATAGGTATGGACTGGTTGAGAGTAGAATATTTAAGTAGCAACTACTTGAATATTTAATGTTTAATATGTAACGTTTTTGCCGTGACAGATAATATTTAATGTTTAATATGACACGCGTATTTTTAAATGTGTTAACCAAGCCGATTTCTTGCAGCTTGGTTAACACATGCTCAGTTTAGCGAATTTATGAAAACTAGCTCGGAGCCACATTCTTAGCTATCTTATTCTCTCACAAATTTGATTGCCAAACTGAAAGTCTGGAATTCTGAAATGTTTGGAAATATTTTCTGAATTAAAAACAAGTTGTTAAACAAGATTGTTACTGTGGAATATGCACTGGGTACACGTCCATCAATTGTTTTGATGAACATATATAATGAACTCAAGACTGAACTAGATATCACTCTTCACAGGGAGGAACTCCTTTGAAGGCAAAAATCTCGCAGCGATTGGATTAAATGGGGAAATCGTAATACTACCTTCTTTCACATGAAAACTGTTAAAAGAAGGAAGCGGAATCGGATTGAACTTCTCAAGGATGAGGAAGGCAATTGGGTAAGTGATCAGGAAGCTCTTCAAAATATGGCTTTGCAATTCTTCAGTAGGTTATACAAAGATGAGGTAGCCCACCAGCCCACTTATTCTATCAGAGGGAGTTTTCCTGTCTGCGACCATACTACTGTGAAACTTCTTACCAGACCTATTGGTTATG
>JANIPM010000003.1:23368390-23381541 GCA_027478405.1 Erythroxylum cassinoides
TCTCTTAGGGTTCTTTCCATTGACCAACATTCTTGCTAGGGTTCTAAGAGACAAGTTCTCTTAGGGTTCTTTTCATCAACCAACATTCTTCTAACCTCCCATTTTCTCTTTGTGTTCTGTTTCTATCTTTCAACTTTGTTTCTTATGATTCCGTATGTTTGCTTGATTCTGGCCATTCTCGGGTATAGCTCCATCTTGTTGAAGGTTCTCTAGGATAAGTTCCTATTGGGTCTGCCATCACGTTTCCTACAGAAAATATTTCCAAAGACGTTGGAATTAAATTTCTTACAAGCAGTAACAACTAAGTCAATAGCATCAACCACAGAGTCCTAAAACGGACTCCAATAATCCTTCACAACTTGAGGATTGCCAGCATGCAAGATCCAAGCCGCTTGAAAATGAAACGATCTTCTACTCGGGTTAGGAACAAGGTTATACAGCTTAACAAGAATTAGGTTATAGTCTGAGATTTGCCTGGGGAGATGAATAATTGAAGCTTCAGGAAATAAAATCCTCTAAGCATCATTAGAAAAGGCCCGATCAAACCTTACGTGAGTAGTAAAAACTCCATGAAACTTCCTGGCATAAGTAAAAAGCTGGCCCTTGAACCCAAGATTAAGAAGAGCACAAGAGTCCCCTCGAGCTTGGAATCGAGCCACTTTATGGTATTGAAACACACCACCCCTCTTCTCACCCGGATGTAGATAGTTATTGAAGTCTCCATGAACTAGCCAAAGAAGAGAGATAGAATCACCAACTTCAAGTAGATGCTTCTAAAGATTATCTTTGATTCTTTCAACAGGACTAGCGTAGACTACAGAACAGACCCAATGCCTACCACTGGGTAAATTAACTAGAAAAGTGAGGCACTGGTAGTGCAAATAGAGAATAGAGACCTTAATGATGATAGAATTCCATAGAGCCCAAATGCCACCCACAAAGCCAATTGTATCAACTCTAAAAAAAGAATCAAACCCCAAAGCTTTAGACACAACATCAGCTCGTTGCTCAGAAACTTGAGTTTCCGAAACAAAGAAAAAGTTGGTTTATGAAAGCGTATAACATCCTTTGCTGCAGCTGAAAACTCTTTCTTTCCTACTCTATGGCAATTCCAATTGATAATGATGTAATCTAACATTAATTAAAATAATAAAAAAGAAATAGTTGGAAAGTATCATAGTCAACACACGACTTATCCTTGTATGCTATTTGCGTCTCCTTGAATAGGAAACCCTACAATAGTTGCTTCTATAATCGTCTTAGGAATAATCTCTTCCTCCTGCAAAGCTAACATCTCCATGGTCACATGATTATTGTTCCTAAGAAAAGTAAGTGGAGTTGGCAATATTACCCCTTTTGGGGGTATCCTAAGACCTATATCAGGGGGATCACTAGTATGCTCACCTATAGGAATAACATCCATATTGATCAGATTAGGAGGATTAAACTTGAACTTATCAGTAAAAGTTTTCTGCATGACTTGGGCCACTTCCTTATTTAGGGAGTGGTCCATATGTATGGTTGAACAAGGCTTAAAAGTGATATCCTTGCCCACTACTGAGGGACCAACAAAACTATCCCGGGTCTCCCCAGTAACGATAGCACCAGTTGTTTTGGGCTTTGATAGGCCTTAAGGCCTAGTTATAATTTGTTTCCCCTTATTTCTGCTTAGTAAACCATCTTTCTTTCTATTATCTATCTCTAGATTAGAACCCATAGCGAAATTCCCTATCTTTGGACCATGGAAATCTTCCTTACCAGATAAGGCAGCAAACCGATTAGAATTTGAGTCATGATTGCTCTCCCTGATACCTCCCAGATTTTTAGTTCAGGAAGGGGGCGCTTTTTATGCTCAGTAATCATCCATTCCCTAAATTTTAGAGATACCGTTTCTTTCCCTCCCAAAGGTCGGCTAACATCACCAACCATTTGAGCAAGTTGCACGTCACCAATAAAATCAACATCATCTCTATTGTGAGTCAGAGGGGGAGGAGGTGAAGGAATTGTTAAATCAAGAGGACTTCACTTCTATTAATTTTGATGACAATCAAATAATAATAATCTTAGAAATGTATGAACTGTTTTGATGAGTTTGTTAAGTGTGCAAAAAAATGTAAGTAACACTTAGTCAACTCAGAAGGTGCGTGGTCAACGCTATATGATATATCTACAACAAACGATACGTCAGCAACAGATGAAGCGCAACAATAAACGGAGCGATATAACAGACGAAGCGCAATAACAGACAAAGCGTAACACCAGACGAAACGCTACACCAGACGAAGCACAACACTAGATGAAGCGCAACAACAGACGAAGTGTGACAACAGATGAAGCACAACAGCAAACGAAGTGAAATAACAGGCAAAACGTAATAACAGAAGAAGCATTATTCCAGACGATACAAAAGGAAGATATTCTAGAACGTTAGTTAGTTAGTTAGTTGGAGTTAGTTATAGGACTCAACTAATAACTGAAGATTTAAGAAGCAGTTTCCAAGAAGATAGTTAGAGACTTAGGCTATAAATACTAGTTCTATTCGAAAACTAAGATAGCGTTTTAACGAATGTTTTTACATTAGCAAAAATTCTGTATTCAAAGTACGAAAGAAGTGAACAAATACATCTGTAACCTAAAGCTCAAAAATACTTTTCTTAGAGAGAGAAAGAAAGGCTAGAGCTTGGAGAGGCTAATACAGTAGATAAAGAATACTTTGTGAGAGAGACCTGAAGAGGGTCTGCAAGTGTAGAAAGAATACTTGTAAAATTGAAGAGTATAGTGAAATCTCAAATAAACTCTAAGGACTGGACGTAGCCCAAGGTTTGTGGTGAACCAGTATAAAATCGCAACATTTATTCTCTAACCCTTATCTTTTAATTTTCTTATTATTAGACAAGTAGATAATATTACTTGTGATTGCATTACTTATCAACTTTAGCAAAGTGTTTTAGTAATCATTTGAATTTTCGTAAAGAGATTCAAGAAGTCTCAAAAGATTAATATTTTCGAAAAGATTACACAATTCAACCCTCCTTCTTGTGTATTCTACGTATCATATCTGATTTCTATATTAACAAGTGATTCACTTCAGTTGGTATAAGAGCAAGGTTTCCAAGAAACACTGTTACAAAGCGAGGACAAAGATCCATGGCTGAATCACATGTTTTTATAGCTGAAGGTGCCTCGGTCATAAGACCTCCTGCATTTAATAGTGAGGATTATCATTATTAGAAGGACAGGATGTGACTCTTCATAGAATCTACATATATTGATCTTTGGGATATCATTGAGAATGATCCATAAACACCAACAAATGATGAAGGCAATATCATCTCTTGTGACAAATGGTCAGCCGATCAAAAAGCTCAATTTCAGTTGAACTCAAAGGACAAGTTCTTTCTAAGTTGTTCCCTAAGCAGAAGTGAATGTGGTAAGGTTTATGGATGCGTATCTACAAAGGAGATATGGGACACATTAGCCATTACACAAGGAGGCACAAATCAAGTGAAAAAGTCCAAGATCAGTATTCCTAATCATCAGTATGAGCTGTTCAAGATGAAAGATGAGGAGTACTATTGATCAGATGTTTGGACGATTTCAAACAATCGTTAATGGACTTAAAGCTCTTGGGATAATCTATGATAATCAAGATCATGTCAGAAAGATTCTCAGAAGTCTACCTAAAAGATGGAGACCCAAGGTTACAACAATACAAGAGGCCAAGGACTTAAGCAAGTTCAAGCTAGACTAATTGCTTGGTTCACTGAAGATACATGAAAGTAGAACTTGATGCAGAAGATAAACCTAGAAGAGATAAGTCTATCGCATTAAAGGCTGGTCAGAAGAACCAAAAGAACCAGAAAAATAGAAGCACATCTTCAAAAGCATTAGAGATTGAAGAAATCAAGAATGATGATGCCAGTGAATCTGATCAAGATTCAAGTGAAGATGATGATGAATTATCCTTCATTTCAAGAAAGATTAGGAGGATATGGAAAAAGAAAGTGAAAGGAAATAAAGACTTTTCTTTTAAGAAGAATAGCAAAGACAAAGTTACAAATGAGAAAACTTCCATCATTTTCTATGAGTGCAACAAACCAAGACATTACAAGTCTGAGTGTCCATTGCTCAAAAGAAAATAAAAGAAAAGCAAAGAAAACAAAAAGAGCATGATGGCAACTTGGGAAGATTTCGATTCGTCCAAATTTGATTCCAATTCAGAAACGTCAGAACAAGCAAACATATGCTTGGTAGCAGAAAAGGAATGCGACGATGAGATAACTTCTAACTTTAATGAACTTTAAAAGGCTTATTTAGAATTGTTAGAAGATTCACATGCTATATTAAAACAATATAGGATTTTGAAAAAGATATTTATTGAAAGCTTGAAGAACACGGAAGTGTTAGAAAAAAAAACATCTTCCTTAAGAAACAAGTAGACGATATAAAAAAAAGAAAGTAACTGTAGATAGATCTGAGGAAATTATTCAACTGAAATAAAGGATTAATAGTCTTTCAGCAGATTTATCAACATTTACTGAAAGTAAAAAAAGGATTAATGGTATGATTAGAAAATATAGACATCCAAGGGATAAGAGTGGTTTAGGGTTTACTAATAGTAATGTTCGTTATAATAAGAGTTTTGTTCCTAGCAAAAAGAAAAAGAAACAATATTATTATTATTCGAGGAATTATTGTAAGTCTAACCCCAAAGGACCCAAGAAAATATAGGTACCTAAGAAAGACATAATATATACTGCAGATCTCCCTTCTTGAAAAAAGCAACCAGCACCAATGGTACTTAGACGGACAACTAACAGGGCAAAATAGTTGGAATCGGCAAAATTGGTAAAGATTCATTTGCATCTACTGATAATGTTCTGCTAGTTAAAGGATTAAAGCATAATCTAATTAGTGTAAGTCAATTATGTGATTCTAGCTTTGAAGTATCATTTAATCAAAATTCTTATGTAGTCAAAAACAAGGACGGTTCCATATTCTTTTTTGCCAAGAGACGAATCAATCTCTATAAGATTAATTTAGATTATTTGAAAAGTCAAAATATTTCATGTTTTATATCAACAGATGAGGAAAATCGATTTGGCATAAAAAGCTAGGTCATGTTAGTTTTAAACATATTTCTAAGTTGGTTAAACATGATTTGGTAAGAGGATTACTAAAAATATGTTTTAACAAAGATTTCTTTTATGAGAGTTGTCAGAAAGGAAAACAAGTTAAAACATCTTTTTTTTCTAAAAATGTTGTAACTTCATCTAGACCTCTATAGTTGTTACATATAGATTTGTTTGGCCCAACCAGAACATTAAGTCTTGGCAGAAAGAAGTATGATCTCGTAATTGTTGATGACTTCACTAGATTTTATTGGATATTGTTTTTATCATATAAAGATGAATCTCTTAAGTACTTTAAAGTTCTCTCCAAAAAGTTACAAAATGAAAAAGAAATTTCTATTGCTGGAATTAGGATTGATCATGGTGGAGAATTTAAAAATGAAAAATTCATAATGTTTTGTGAAGAGAATGGAATTTTCCATAATTTCTCCGCTCCTAGAACTCCATAATAGAATGGACTTATAGAAAGAAAGAACAGGACGATTTAGGAAATGACAAGGACTATGCTATGTGAAATGAATCTTCCTAAGTATTTCTGGGCAGAAGTTGTGAATACAACTTGTTATATTCAAAATAGAGTATTTCTGTTACCTATTTTAAATAAAACTCCATATGAGTTATGGAAAGGAAGACAGCCAAATATTTCTTACTTCCATCCTTTTGGCTGCAAATGTACTATATTGAATACAAAAGAAAAATTAGATAAATTTAATTCTAAGATCAATTCAGGAATTTTTCTAGGATATTTGATGTCTTCTAAAGCTTATAGAGTTTATAATCTTATTTCTAAATCTGTTGAAGAATCTATACATGTTAAGTTTGATGATGATTCTCATCCAGATAGAAGAGACGATTTTGATGATGAAACTCTATCTGCTCTCTTAGTTGATAAACTAGACATGTCACCACTAGTTGATCCATCTAATAAAGTAGAAGATATTCCTGAAAACTTTATTCTTAGAAAAGACTGGAACTATAAATCCTCTCACCCAGAAAACCTGATTATAGGTGAAACTTCAGAAGGAGTGAGAATTAGGTCTAAATTTAGAAGAGAGATTAGAACCTAAGAAAATTGATGAAGCTCTGCAAGATGAAGCTTGGATTTTAGCCATGCAAGAGGATTTAAATCAACTTATAAGGAACAAAGTTTGGTCTTTAGTTCCTAGGCCACCCAATAAGTCTGTCATAGGAACTAGATGGGTATTCAAAAATAAACTAGATGAATCAGGTAGAGTAAACCGTAACAAAGCTAGATTAGTAACTCAAGGCTATATTCAATATGAAGGAATAGACTATAATAAAACCTATGCTCCTGTAGCTAGATTAGAAGCTGTTAGGATTTTGCTTGCATATGTTGTTTGTCTTGATATAAAAATGTTTCAAAAGGATGTGAAAAGTGCCTTTTTGAATGGTTTTATAGATGAAGAAGTTTTTGTAAAGCACCTTCCTAGTTTTGAAGATACTGATAAACCAGATTATGTCTATAGACTTAATAAAGCTTTGTATGGATTAAAAAAAGCACCTCGTACTTGATATGATAATCTAAGTTCATTTTTGATTGGAAATGATTTTATTAGAGGACAAATAGATAAGACTCTGTTTAGAAAATGTATAAAAAATGATTTCATTATAGTACATATATATATAGATGATATTATTTTTGGTGCAACTTCTAAGAAGATGTGTTCCAGTTTTGAAAATCTTATGAAAAGTGAATTTGAAATGAGTATGATGGGGGAACTAAAATTTCTCCTTATTTTACAAACTAAGCAAATTAAAGAAAATATGTTTATTCATCAACAAAAATGCATCAAAGAACTATTAGTTAAATATAAAATGGAAAAGGTTAAACCTATGTCAACTCCTATGCATCCTTCAAACCTTTTATCTAAGGATGAAATAGGTAAGAAAGTTGATCAAACCATCTTCAGAGGAATTATTAGTTCTTTATTTTACCTAACTATAAGCAAACCTAATATATTATTTAGTGTTTGTTTATGTGTAAGATTTCAAGCAGATCCTAGAGAATCTCGATATATTGTTGTTAAAAGAATATTGACATACTTGGTAAGTTCTACTAATCTTTATTTAATGTATGTGAAAGGTAAAGATTTCAGGTTAATTGGCTACTGTGATGTTGATTATGCTGGAGATAGAATTGATAGAAAGAGTACAAGTGTAGGCTGTCACTTTCTTGGTCATAATCTAATTTCATGGTCAAGCAAGAGGCAAAGTTCAATTACACTATCTACTATAGAAGCTGAATTCATGTCAGCTGCAAGTTATTGTTCACAGACGTTATAGATTAAGTATCAAGTAGAAGATTACTCCATACAAGAAGATCAAATTCCAATCTTCTGTGATAACACAAGTGCTATCAATCTATCAAAGAATCCAATACAACACTCATGGGCAAAGCATATTGAAGTTAGACATCATTTTATACGAAACTTTGTACAGAGAAGAATCATCAATCTACAATTTGTTGAGACGAATCAACAATGGGCGGATATCTTCACTAAACCTTTGTGTGAAGATAGATTAAAGGAAATTATATGGAACTTAAATATGTTAATGTTGAATGACCATTCGTCTGACACATCATGACCCAGACGATTCATACAAAAAGAAGATAAAAAGTCATAACTTTTCAATTAAATAATAACGGTAAGTTATGAACAGTAACTTTACAAAAGTAGGTATAAGAAGGAAATCTTCTCAAGATTCTAAAATACCTTCTACTCTAGACTTTTCTTGAAATATTTTAAAACCGACTTTTTTAGTGCTCTCAACCAAGACGATTCAATATTCAGTTCTAAGCTTCAAGTTCATTTCATCTCATATTCTTACTTGTAGAGATTAACATCGCTACTTTGAGCAAAATACTTTTGTGTGTTTAGTTTCTATTTAGTACAGATTACAAATGGAGCAATCACATATCTATGGAAGACACGTTGAATTCAAATCATTAAAGGAAAAAAGTGGACATTGAACTAGAGATTAAAGCAGTTGGCTGGAAAAACTTCTTCAAGGTTTGTGAAAAGGTCTATTTGAATGAGATATATGAGTTTTAGAAGAATGCAAAGTTGGTAGACGATACCTTAGTATCAATGGTAGATGGTTTATCGGTTATTATGACGCAAGATAGTATCAAGAGTGTCAGTGGGTGTCCTAGTATTAGAGTAAAGCTGTTTAACAATACAAAATGGATTACTCAAGGTCATGTAGATAGCATGCACATTAATCGACAACTCTATGGAAATAGTGATCCTGAAGCTAAAAAGGCGGCAACCCTTGTTCCGAAGGCTATGATTCTACATTCACTACTTCTTCACTATTTTCTACTAAGATTAGGCTCGAAGGACCTTGTGACAATGAACGGTAAACATTGTCTATATCACCTATTGAATCACCAACCCATTAATCTTCCATACTTAATTTTGAAGTACATGATGAAGTCAAAGGGGGATTCTAGCTCTTTACCATATAGAATGTTACTGACAAGGATTTTTAGAGAATCTGAAATCTTTCTCGACAGAGGTAATAAGGTAAAGATGGATGTGAAGAGCATTATTAATGCCACAACTATTCACATAATAATGATAAAGTTTCATGATGAGGCAAACATAGGTTCTAAATCTAAAGCAAGGTTTGAGGGGGAGCTTATAGTAAGATGAGGTTGAAGTGAACATGGTATGTTTGCAAGAAAAAAAAAACCTCGATCAACAGGAAGATCATCTATAGAAGAAAAGACTGAGAAATAGTCTGATGCACCAATAAAACCTAAGACGATCTATAGAAAGAGGAAAGTCGAGTTCAACAATCATCACAACAAGTGTCATTGAAGAGAAACGCGGAGACACTTCAATCAGAAAAATCCAAACAGTCAAGAAGGTCACCAAGACTATTGACCTTATGACAATAAGAAGAGAAAAAGAGGAAATCTTTGATTCTTGATAGAGATTCTAAAAAGCAAGAGAAAAGACAGCAACCTACCAAATCAATTGTCTCTATTTTGCAAACCCAATCAGCAAAATCATCTGGAGAGACAAAAATTAAAAGGAAGTTGGTATTTGAGAGGAAGAAGCCTCAACAACAACTTTCTTCTAAACTGGCAGAAGAACAAAAGAAGGTGAAGCCTAGTCAGAAGAAGGTTTCTTCATCTGATGTTCAAAAGAAGGAAAAAATAGTTAAACACCAATTGGAACCTTATAATCCTTCTGAACCAATAAACAAAAAGGATTTAAGAATGAAGATTATAAAAGAATCAGTAACTGTTTGAAGCAAAAGCTCAATTATTATCAGAGAACCTTCGAAAAAGTCAGTCAAGGTACTAGTCAAACCGAGACCTATTAATGATCAAACAATACATCTTCTAAGTCATGAAGAATGAAGATTATATGGTATTCTACTTGATGAGAAGATAGAACCATATCCATTGAAGATTTCAAAGGATCGGTATACAATCTATCCGATTATGAGTAGAACATTAATAAAAATTGTGCCAGACATACAACCAAGATGCTCAACCCTTGTGAGAAATGAAGAAAAAGGGGAAAAAGAAGATGTTTCCTTAGGGAAATAAAGATGATCTTACAAAAGAGCAGATTCAAGTAGCTGTGAAGAACATAGATGATGCATGTAATGCAGCTCAACCTGGAGGTATCTATTTTTCACACCACATTTCAAAAGCATCAGGAAGTAAATTTGGAGTTTCAACCATCGATGAAAACTTCAAGGTAGTTGGTAAAGTGAAAGAAGGATAGTGCAAAATTATCATGGCTGAAGGTATTAACTTCAACTTGGAAACCTTTGTGTGGTCATGCATTTCAAACCTTTAGGTTTCATACCT
Source organism: Erythroxylum cassinoides (assembly GCA_027478405.1). NCBI lineage: Eukaryota > Viridiplantae > Streptophyta > Magnoliopsida > Malpighiales > Erythroxylaceae > Erythroxylum > Erythroxylum cassinoides. The sequence continues at coordinate 23,378,375 of JANIPM010000003.1, forward strand.
TCAATCAATGATGTGTTACCCCTTCTTGGGCAACCAATTTTGAAACTACCTAGACCTGATGATCTTGATCTCCCAGAAGGAAAACAAACCTTCAATCTACCCTCTATCAAAATTATAGAGTTAGGCGTTTTACCTTCAAAACCATCTGTTGTGGAAAACCTTCATCCACTTAGTGAAATACAAGAAGATCCTACTGACAATCCACAGTTCTTGAAGCATTTCATAAATTGGATGGAAGCAAGTCACTGTCAGAAGGAAGTTCAGGAAGCATTAGCAAAAGAAATTGAGGAAGTTCATACTAAGGTTGATAAACTCACTGACTCAATGGGTGATCTTCATGAGGAAGTAACACTACTATAGATTACTATTGAACAAGACCTCAAGACGATCCGCACTGACATGCAACTTATGTTTTCTGAAGTGTCTACGATGAGCAATCGTTTTGATTAATAACAAATAAGGGAGAAGGAGAAAAGGAGGAGAATGAGAAGAGAAGATAGAAAGCAGATAGAAAGCATTGTATATATCTTGTATGCAATTATTTTCTTATGTTTTTGCTTTATTTTTTGTCAAAATACTATTCGTCTATAAATATCATTTTATCTTCTAAAATTATGATTATTTGTTATCATCAAAAAGGGGGAGATTATTGGGTCGAGAGGACTTCGCTTCTATTAATTTTGATGACAATCAAATAATAATAATCTTAGAAATGTATGAACTATTTTGATAAATTTGTTAACTGTGCAGGAAAATATAAGTAACATTTAGTCAACTCAAAAGGTGCATGGTCAACCCCAGACGAAGCACTACACTAGACGAAGCGCTACACCAAGCGAAGCGTTATACTAGATGAAGCGCTACACCAAACGAAGTGCAACACCAAACGAAGCGCAACAACAGACGACGCGATATAATAGACGAAGCGGAATAACAGACGAAACGTAGTAAAAGAAGAAGCATTATTCCAGACGATACAAAAGGAAGATATTCTAGAACGTCAGAAAGTTAGTTATTTGGAGTTAGTTACAAGACTTAACTAATGATTGTTTCTAGAAGATTCAAGAAGCAGTTTTCAAGAAGACACTTTGAGACTTAGGCTATAAATACTAGTTCTAGTCGAAGACTAAAATAACGAATGCTTTTACATTAACAAAAATTCTATATTCAAAGTGTGAAAGAAGTGAACAAATACATCTGTAACCTGAAGCTCAAAAATACTTTTCTTAGAGAGAAAGGAAGGCTAGAGCCTAGAGAGGCTAATACAGCTAATAAAGAATACTTTGTGAGAGAGACCTGAAGAGGCTCTGTAAGTATAGAAAGAATACTTGTAAAGTTGGAAGAGTATAGTGAAATCTCATACTAACTCTAACTACTGGACGTAGCCCAAGGTTTGGGGTGAACCGGTATAAAATTGTAGCGTCTATTCTCTAACCCTTATCTTTTAATTTTCTTGTTGTTAGACGAGTAGATAATACTACTTGCGATTGCATTGCTTATCAACTTTAGCAAAGTGTTTTAGTAATTATTTGAATTTTCATAAAGAAATTCAAGAAGTCTCAAAATATTAATATTTTAGAAAAAAAAATTACACATTTCAACCCCCTTTCTTATGTAGTTTACATATCATATCGGATTCCTCTAATAACAAGTGATTTACTTCACTTTTATCATGCAATTGTTTTGTTGATGTATTAGACCATGAAGACTCATATGATATGCTAATAGCTGACCTTAAGTCCGCTAACAACTAATCCTAAGGTCTCTAACTGAATTATTTAGGTTAAATCTTATAAGAATGTGTTACTAATTTATAAGTTCCTCTATTAGATTTGACCCTAATCTTGAAGTTTTATGTCATTTTATCTCTAGGATTGCAATCAACTCTTTCTAATTACGATAGATCTATTCACACTATGATTTCTTAATCTTTACGTATGAAATTAGATTATGATATAATATTCTCAAGTTATTAAAATATAAATAAAATGTGTAATCAGATCACAATATATCAAACAACCAACTGCATTAATAAAAGAATCAAATCATATCAAAGTATTGACATAAGGTTCATCTAACCTTTATACTAACTAGATGTTTAGTTACACGTGATCAAATATGAAATCAAACACATATAAACAGAAATACGAATAAAAAACAATGGGTTCATAATTTTAAATCTCTCTAATTGTCTTTTATCGAATGTTCTTGCAATGTAGAGGCTTCATTTTGTATTTCAATGGATCGTTCAATGATTTCTTCATGTTTTCCACGTCTTTGGACCAAAATTGCACTTAGAGAATGAGTTCCACGTCTAAAATAGCCTCCCCACCTATGCTCTCGCTGCCCCTGCTAACTGCCTTCACTTTCCCCTCCCAAAACATCTCTTTATAATGAAATTTAAGGTTCTGGGGAGATGCACGGTCATGCGTCAAACCGTGCATACCTAGAATTCTCCAGATATCACAAAAGTGCATGACCATAGGAAAGTGCATAGGCATATGCACGGCCCTGCATTCCTTCAAATTGTCGATTCTTTATTTTATGTCATGTTTTCGTCCAAATTCTTCTTCTTTAAGTCTGTGAAGTTAATTATACTCTGTATATACAATTGGAATGAATTAAGTATCAAATTTACGATAAAAGTATAAAATATCAAGCAAAATATATAAAATATGGGTAGTAAAATATAGTCAAATATCCATCTATCAAAACATAACAATCTCTATATATAAAATTAGGGAGAATGCTTTGTTGTTCTTAATTAGTTTTAATTCGAAAAATCTTTGGCCAAGGTGAAATGATATTTTGTAAATAGATTACAAATGTCATTAATTAAATCAGTAGCTAATGGAAGAGAACTAATATGATTAGACTGAAAATAGAGTAGATATTAATTTCATACTCTACGTCTAATTAGAACACTGCACGATGAAAAAAGGTTAGTCAAAATTACTTTGACATTCCTAAATATTTGGATGTTCATGATGTGTTGCTAGACATCAATCTTGATTTATGATTATAAATTATTTAAATAGAGAATTAACAATAAATTAAAAGGAGTTATAATTTATCTAATTCTAATTATAAATTCTAATTATAATTTATAATTATCTCTAACATATTTAGGAACCTAATGGGTCTCACATAAAGAATGAGTTGAAGAG
>JANIPM010000003.1:23400412-23416568 GCA_027478405.1 Erythroxylum cassinoides
CACTAAATTTACTGACAAATTCTTATTTTCGTTGCTAAAATTTACCTACAACCGTTTCTCCGACGACTCTTTCTATCAATAATTTCCATATCTAAATTTATTTTCTAACAAAAATTCTTTATTCTTCGTCGATCATTTGCCTCGCTAAAACCTATTTTTCTTGCGGTGTTTCAAGGATTACTTGTCGACGATATAGACAAGCAATCACGAGCAATGAATACTTAATGATTAATCATACAAATATGATATAGACGAGTAATCAAGAGTTACGAATACTTAATGATTAAACAGTGTATGAATGAAAAACCAAGGGAAGTGAAAGAAGATATAATAGCTAAGGTCAGAAGGCGATGCATTGGAATCAGCAGCCGGCAGGTTTGTCGTTTTCACCCGAACATATGTGTTTGTCTCGACCCCTAAATTACAGAAAAACATGATTAGCCAGCGTTGAAAATGCCATGAATGTATCGTCTCATAGCTTTCTTTTTGTCAACTTTCAATAACTAATTTTATCTTGGCAAAAAACGCCCCCCTACTCCAAGTGTCGTCTGCATCGCTCTTTCCTCCAAGAAGGAACTTGATAAGAAGTTTTAAGTTTTCACACCACTTGAAAGCCATATGTCTCCTGGACGTTTCCAGTTATCATGGGAAGTGCAAGATACCCTTTCCTTCTCCTTCACTTTTATGACCATATTTACTTGTCAAACTGTCTATGGTTGGCCTTTTCCAGTGAAGCCTTATTCTGCAAGCCGGCTTAGATTCTTTTTCTTCTTAGAACTGAAACACTTATTCTAACGTCGCAGTTTCTCATCTTCAGAATGTTCGATGTTCTAATATTTTCTCCTTATATTCAAAGCAGTTTCTGTCACGAAATTTCAGATTCCAGTGATGTAAGTTTGACTATTTGAGATCCTTCTTAGGAGATAGAGAACAGGAGAGAATCCATTGTTTCGCAGATTGAATGTTTCACGTTAGATTCTTCTGTAATCTTTGTAAATTGTATTAGATAGAGAGGCAAGATCATTTTAATACATTCCACTCTATCCTTAAATCAGAATGTCCTGAACGGAACCAACTTGCATGGCTAAACCTGTCCTGAATTTCTTCATGTCAACAAAGCTGAAGTGTATTACACTTCTCTTGTACATCGCTTCTGTGTTTGATTTCTGTATATTACCGGATTTTGTATCTTCCCAATTGGTTGACACAAATTGTATCCTTGATATTCAAAACTCTTCATCTGCAAATAGCTCAAATTATGGTGGAGGCAACTGGGGTGGCTTTATTGAGAGCGGTCAGTGTGAAGATGTTTTTGATGAATACTTGTACGCATTGGGAAAGAGGGCCAAGCAGACTAGCATAGTATTCTTGAATTCGACAGAACAAAAGAATTGCTTGCTTTCATTGGAAACTGCTAAGAATGATGTTTTGAACTGTGGCATTCAGAAGCTAACAAGTGGAGATGATGCCTGCTCCAGCTATACCACAATGGATGTTTCTAATAAACTAGGAGGTCAATTGAAGAATTTAGGTACAGCTTGTAGCCTCACAGAGTCCAAGGGCATTTCCGATCAGGGTTGCAAGTCATGTTTGAGGACATGGGAGGAGATCGGCACATCATCAGAAAAGGAGTTGAACTCAAGCTATGAAGCTGGTATCTGTAGGTTCGCAGCTTTGGTAACATTGACAAGCAGTCTAATTGACGATAGAGAAAGGCTACAGAAAATTTACAAATGCCTGGCCAAACAGAATCTTAACGAAGGTAATGTAGTTTCGAATGCTACAAACATCAACACGTTTTCTTCGTTAGCAATTCTACTATATTTGTCTGTTCTTTCTTGTTCTTCTCTTTGATTTATATACCAGGTTGATCCATACAATTCAGCCAGAAACGCCGATGGTAGTAACTCTGGTTAATGTATTTATTTCTTTCCCAGCAATGGAGCTCTCAGACAAAGCTAGCAATGGTATTAGCAGGAGTAAAGGTGAACTTACCAACAAGAATCACGATTTCTGTTGAACTTTTAATGCCTGACTACTTCCACTCTCAGATATAACTCCTGTACTCGTTGGCAAAAAGAATAAAGATATGTTCACATTCTTTATCTGATCAACTTTCTTGATGGCAGCAGATATGGTTTTCATAGTCATTGGTGTAGCTGGAATTCTGGCAATGGTCTTCATCGTATTTTTGCTATTGTTTTACAAAAGATGGATGGACAAAGGTCGGTCAGTCAGGAGAAAAGGTGTTTTCTGATGACCAGTTAATCCTAATTACAAGGATATGTAAGATTGCAGCTTTTAATTGTTCTTGTTGCTTTATTTGACAGCACCATTTGCTTCAAAGTACTCGGACGTCAGATTTCTCAAATTTTCACTTCAGGAAATTTACTCGGCCACAAACAGATTAAATTCTTCAAATTACGTAGGCCAAGGCGTGGCCGGTAAGGATTCTGCATGATGAAGTCTACTTTGATTGGTTAACCTGAAAGAGAAACAAGATTGCACAGATAGATCTTCTTTTGTCATTCTTTTGCAGGAAAGGTTTACAAAGGTATACTATCAAATGGGGAGCATGTTGCAGTTAAGCACATAATCGACGATGGACATTTAGAAACGTTCTTCAGGGAAGTTACAAGTCTATCTCAAGTTAGGCATCCAAATCTTGTAGATTTGATTGGATTTTGTAGTCTGAAAGAAGAATGTTACCTGGTTTATGAGCTATGCCACAATGGCAATCTATCAGAGTGGCTATACGGTAGCCTTCTTTTCTTCCATTCTTAAACATTTCCTTTGCCAGTTTCATTACATGGAGATCCAGTTAATAATGTGAATGAACAACACAACAGGGAAGAAGGGGGTTCTTTCTTGGATCCAAAGACTTGAAATTGCAGTTGATTGTGCCAGAGGTCTCTGGTTTCTCCACAACTACCCAGAAGGTTGTATTGTTCACCGTGACATTAAGGTAGAGGGTGTACCTGAGACATATATATATCTACATTAGGATATCTCTGATCTGCTTTTGCATTGACAGCCCACCAACATTCTCTTAACTGCTGAATTTCATGCAAAGCTCTCAGACTTTGGGTTATCAAAAGTAATGGATGTGGGTCAGTCTTTTGTAAGCTCAGAAGTGAGAGGTACATTTGGTTATGTTGATCCCGAATATCAAAGAAACCGCCACGTAAATGCTAAAGGGGACGTTTACAGTTTTGGGATTGTGCTACTGCAATTGCTCTCAGGACAGAAGGTTTTCAATCTGAACAGCAACGGTCCAACACAGCTACATAAGCTGGTAAGAATCAAATGAACAATCAATAATCAGTCTCTGCACTAAGCTTGTCCGTGGATTACCAATTGTCCCTGATACATTTCTCCATTTCGCAGGCAAAATTTCTCGCAAGAGTTGGTAACATGATAGAATTTGCAGATCCTAAACTTAACGGGGAGTACTCGGTGGAAGCTTTTGACCAGGTACTTAAGCTAGCCTTGTCATGTACAGGGCCTAAATCAGAAAGGCCATCGATGGAGCAAGTGGCACTGAAATTAGAGAACGCTCTCGACATCTCAATTCAAGTTGATAATTCATTTACTTGTGGTCAAGCATCAATCTCGGATTACTCTGAAACAAGCAGTATTGTAAGTGTAAGATAACAGACTGTTTGTTTTAGTTGCAAATCACGAAGAGGAGGGTCTCTTACCAGTTATGCATGTCCACATTGTTAACAACTCCTTACGCAAACCAATGCGTCACCTTCTACGTTGTTTTTTCCAAAATTTATGATACCATTATTCTGTTATTCGCGCTGGAACGTAGTTTTATAATTCATATATCGCACCTGCAACAGCAACACCCCTCGGTAATCTCCACAACTACTTTCTTTGTTGTTTTCCTTTGTTTTTTTGTTACACTTTATTCGTTCTGCTTAAATTTCTATTTTCTTCCTTGCAAGTTGTTTGGATGTTTTGTCAGTTGTTCTGTTCAAATTGCTAGAACAGGACAGGATGGACAGGAAATTCTACGTTAACTCTACTGTACCCGTACCAGATTTTTTAATGTCCTCTACCTCTACGTCAACATCAGTCCTGCTTTTATTGGAGATTGTCATGTCCCAACGTCTCAGATCCAGCTGCGACGCTTCTGGCAAATCAAATCATTTCAGTACGTTTTTAATGACGAAAAGCAATCCTCCAATCTAATCACGACCAAACTTGGCCTTTAATCATAAATAGACAGATCAAATCAAAATTTCTTTGTTTTTCTGTTTTTTTGTTAATTTTATTTAATTTAAAAAAAAATTTAAAAAGAATAACTGTTTTAGATAATTTCACGTAAAGTACGAAGCTTTATGCATTAGATTTTTTTTTTTGGAATGGAGCTTTATGCATTAGATATGTTTACTTGATATAAGATAATTTTCACATATTTTAAGTAAAATAATTTACTTTTTTAAAAAACATTTTTAAAATTTTGTATATCATAAAATTCTTTTTAAGTAATTTACAGAAATAAAAAAATTAAAATTAATAAAATCACAAAAAAGGGTAATGAACAGCCAAATGTAGATATATTAGAGTTGATGGTTATTGTCCTAAACATTAATCTTTATATCATAAGATGCAAGAGTTGTGAATTATCATGCTTAATGTCATTAAATTTTGGCCATCGCTCAACGAAAATTTTCATATGGTCATTTTAGGAAAAGGGTTCACGTCAAAGATGAACAGGCTACAGCTACTGAAGAATCGATAATAAACCTGTCCAGAAAGAAACCTGTGAAATGAAAGTCTGAAAACGAGTCGAATAAATGCCAGAATAGACGCTCTCGTATCGCATGCCATGCAAGAAGATCGTGAAGGAGCCATATATTCCCATGTCAACTGGAAAGAAAAGGACATGAAATAAACGAATTCATCACGCTTGTGCAAAAGACCCTGGAATAGTTAAATCTTTCCATATCAGCCTCTCCAATCCCATCAAGAGACCAATAAAATGTTCAACTTCAAGATCTACCGTGGACCACAACTAAAAGGAAGTGGCAAAGTTCAAAATCCAAATGTCCTCTATGGAAGAAAGAAACTCTGTCACTGTCAATTTCAAGGTCCTAACTTTTAAACAGACCCACGAGCTCTGCGACAAACCTGTGGAGCCACCCCCACATGAACTTGATTTCGTTGTTATTAAGATCCGGAGCAGTAACTAAGAAAGAGGCATCCAGCTGGTGAACAACTAAGCAGAAGATTCTGACTGTGCTCCACTATAAGTACCCGTCAAAAATCAGCATATTTTATATACCTTTTTTGAGTATCCTCCTTCCCCAATCTAGTGAAGACAGAAATGGCATTTTCCCAAGAAAACATAGTATTGGGTGTCTTGTTGCTCTACATGAGCGTAGGGGTTTACTCACACAACAAACACTACACACCTCCTAACGTTGCACGTTTAACCGATCTGTTTACTCATGTATCCATCAGTGAAGGGTTCTCTACGTCTTATGGAGAATCAAATGTTAAGATACTGAATAATGGATCTTTCGCCACTCTTGCTCTCGACAAAAAGTCAGGTACTTTATTAATCCATTTAATCGGTTTACTTGAAAAAAAAACCAGCTTCAAAATTACTCAGTTTCATGATTCTCATGTCTGTTTTGCAGGCTCTGGATTGGCCTCTCGGAGCAAGTATTACTATGGATTCTTTAGTGCTGCAATAAAGCTACCTGTTGGTTTAACCTCTGGAGTCGTAGTAGCCTTTTATGTAAGCTCTTCTTCTGCATTTAAATGTTTTTTGCATGCTCAAAATTAGCAATCTTCATTTGTCCATATATGATCTTTTCTGTTTGATATTATCAAGCTAAGTTTACAAAGAGAAGCTGAAATCTTTACGCTTTCGATATTAAAAGAACTTGCAAGGAGTTTAAACCAATAATTTGATGTGCCCAAATAGAGTTATTCAATAATTGTGTATAGGACAAGCTATTACAATGTCTGAAAGTGGGAAAGTTCAGTTGTCTAATGCAGATACTTACCCGCACAACCATGATGAGATTGACATTGAACTTCTTGGCCATGACAAGAGAAATGACTGGGCCTTTCAGACCAATGTGTACATAAATGGAAGTGTTCGCACAGGCAGAGAAGAAAAATTCTATCTCTGGTTTGATCCAACAGCAGCACACCACCATTACAGCATCATCTGGAACAGCCATCATATTGTGTAAGAAGGCCTGTACTCAATCTCAATTTCTTGATAATTTTAAACCAGTCTGCTTAAGTTTTTGACAATTTTCTGAATGAACAAATGCAGTTTTTTTGTGGATAATATACCAGTAAGAGAATTTGTCCACAACAGTGCCTTCCCTTTTCTCTACCCATCAAAGCCAATGACCGTACACACAACTATATGGGATGGCTCAGAATGGGCAACACATGGAGGAAAATACCCTGTAAATTACAAGTATGCACCATTTGTGGTTTCACTTGCAGAAATGGAAATGACTGGTTGCATATCAAGTCCAACTGCAACTGGTACATCATGTTCTAAGGCTGGCGCTTCTAGCTTGGACCCCGTTGGAGGACAGGAATTCGCCACTCTATCAAGAGAACAGAGTGTGGCTATGGATTGGGCTAGAAGGAAGCTCATGTTCTACTCTTATTGCAGTGACAAAGCAAGGTTCAAAGTCTTGCCACCTGAGTGCAAGTAAATAATGTATCACAGAAACCATTATTATTATTTTTATACCAATTGAAACATTTTATTTACTAATTCTGGTGGGTTGGCTCCTCGACTTAAATAGCCTGGGACAAAGGATGATGGGAAGAGTTAGGTACATGTGGAGGGAGGTACAAACTAATTGTAATTAGTGGCGGAGACAGTATAATAAAATAAGACAGGTATGATCAAAGACACACAAACTTGAACTGTCGCGGACAACGAACCCTGCAGTTGCACTCCAGCCATGAAATTGGGCCACAGTGGCGACAAAGAACTCTAGCTGCAACTTGTTATTGTTATTTAATGACAATTTCATCCAACGGACGCCACTACCCCCTTAATTGCTCAACTAAAAATTTATTAGCATTGAATTTAGTTCCACATCAGGTGAGACCACGTAACTATAGTCTTATGCTATTTTTGGTTGAATATAAATTTTTTAATGGAATGAAATGAAGTGATTTATAATGAAATGAAATGTGTTAAGATATATAATATATATTTTTTATTTAGTTTTAATATCTTATTTATTAATTGGACATATAAGATATTAATTAGATAATAACTTGGATTTAAAAGGTTATTATTGATAATCTTCTAGTTGCGATAGAGTCATACCCTTAATTAATGTATATCTTGACAAGAAGTACAATGGATTACGTGAATGATAAAGAGTGGAACAATTTATGTATGGTGGAAAAGTTCATTTTGGTATGGATTTTGTGTCTTTGCCATGAGTGTTTTTGAGGTGTTAATCGACGACAATCTTTAGTGCTTTTTTATGGTGGTGCAGCTGATTTGTTTGTCTCTTAAGTCTATAGTTTATGTCTACTACTGAAGACGTTTGTGTGAGCTAGGTTTCTGTTGGGTTTCTTGCGTAACCCAAGGTTGTTTATGTGAGAGTTGCACTTTATCGTGAGTTACTGTTGTTCGTTGCAAAAAGAAAAGATCATCTCGAGTGGACGTTGTGTTTTGGTCTTGGGGCTATTATTGTTGATGTTTTTCTAGTTGCTCTGAACATTGCTTTTCAATTCTTCAATGTCAATCTTCTATTGTATTTGTTGGCCGCCCTTGATGATTTATGTTTGAAAGTAAAGCAAAAAAATCCCAACAGCTAACTACAACAATTTAATTGGTGAACAACTTTCAAATCGGTCTTGGAAGAAGTTGAATTTATCGGAAAGATGTTTCTCTCTATCTCAAGTATTTTTGTTTTTGTTTCTAGTTATTTTAATCACTTGAGTTGTTCATTTAATTATCTTTATTATTAAACAGGGTGTGTAAATCATCTATTAAGGTTAGTACGAGGCGATCATACTATTAGGTGTTAAATTCTTTCACGAGAAGCGAGGTTGAGAGCTAGTGTCAAGGGTTAGGTAGTGTCGGCTCAGTAAAGCCTTGGGTAAATCTATTGTACTTTGGTGAAAATATTAAGCTAGATGAGGGCCCCATAAACGTAAACAAGGTGTGTCGAACTGCATTACTAAATTTCTGGTGTTGATCAGTTTAATTTCGTATTTATTTTTCTGTTTTCATTTGGTACAAAAAAATTAACAGTTGTTGATACAGTTACTTTATATCTAGTAATCGACAGATACAATTACAAGTAACTGCAGCAGAACCTTATAAGTAACTGTGGTCAAATTGAAGAGTTTGCAAAACTACTACCCTTCACAATTTTTCAATTGGTATCAAAGCAAGATCATCGATTCAAAACTTGGTAGCAAGTTGGTGTGGATCTGAGTTTCGCAATTATATCCATAAGAGAAGGAGCATCAATTATCAGGTCACCGTTGTTGGACGGTTTCAATTTTCCTGCATGGAAATCACAGATAAGAGTCTTTATTTAGACACAAGGAACAAGAGCATGGAACTCAGTGTTACATAGCTAGACACATCCGATAATTACTGACAATAAGGGAGAGACAATTGTAAAAGATTCATCTGAATGGACAAGAGCTGAAGAAGAAAGAGCACTTGGAAACTCACAAGCATTGCATGAAATTTTTAGTGCTGTTGATGAATGACGCTTCTCAATGATATCAGCCTATGAATAGGCTAAAGAAGCATGAGATACTTTGCAAACTATTCATGAAGGGTCCAAATATGTGATAGCGTCAAAACTTCAAATGTTAGCTACGAGATTTGAAGAACTAAAAATAGATGAAAATGAGACTATTAGGGACTTGCATGAAAGATTGCGTGATATAGCAAACTAAGCTCATCAACTTGGGAAGAAATACTATAATCTAAAACTGATCAAAAGACATTGAGACTATTACCTCCGAGCTTCAATCCGAAAATTGCAGCAATCGAGCAAACTCATGACATCAATGGTTTGTCGTTGGATAAAGTAATTAGAAGTTTGACAAATTTTGAGATGAATTTGTTAAGGGGTAAACAATAAATGAGCAAAGGATTGACACTACAAGCGGAAACTAGAAAACGTATGAATGATATAGAAGATGAATTCGACAAGAATGAGAATATGGAGCTATTAACATGAGAGTTTAGAAAGTAGCTGAAGAGAGTGAAAAAGGACAGACCCGAGTGTAGGCAAAACAGTGGGAGCTCATTGAACAACAACTTAAAACAACAAGCCAAAACTCAAACGGGTGAAAGAAAAGTGAAGATAATTCAATGTTATGAGTGTCAAGGCTTCGGGCATGTTCAAGCAGAGTGTGCTAACATCTTTAAGAAGAGAAAAGGAAAATCCTATACAAGCATTTGGAGTGATAACAAGTCTAGAAGTAAAGACAAATTTGTGAATAGTGTTGCGTTAGTTACTTTGTACAACAAAAGCCCAGTTACTTGCTTAACAGCAACTGAGAATGAAGTAATTGAAGACAAAAAAGGGAGTAAATCAGAAAATTTCGAGATAAACTTAGACCAATCAGCTCAAGGCTCAATCTCAGATTATGATAATGATGAAAGTGGTTCAGGTGATAAAAAGGAGAAAATTTACGAGGCTTACGAATTAATGTACAAAAAATAGGTGAAATCATATAGGAAGAATGAAAGGTTGAAGGAAGAAAACTTCTCTATGAAGAATAATATTCAAGATTTAGAGAATAAATTGATGTCAACTTTAGATGAGCTTGGTAAAGTTCGACTGAAACTAGTAAGTACGGAAAATGGATTGAGGATGTTGAATGGAGGTATAAAACAATTAGAAAAATTAATGAAAATCAGTAAGATTAAGGAGATCTTCAAGGCATTGGCTATAAAGGTGAATGTTCTAAGTCTAATGACAAGAAGATGACACATCCAAATCTATCCAAGAAGAAATTTCGAGAAAGAATCGAAGGTTTGTACCCACATGTCATTTTTGTGGAGTTATTGGACACATAAGGCCGAAATGCTATAAGATGTTACAAATGATAATTCAAAGGGGTCAAAATTGAAAATCTAAACACTCTTCCTTAAATTTTCAGCAGCAGCCTATAGTACCGAAGCACACTTGGATTATAAAGGGTCAATTACAGGCACAAAGACATTATGAAGGAAAAACAAGAAATTGTCTAAATTCATAATTAATTACTACTTGTGAAGAAACTGTTCAGACAGAGGATAAATCAGTTACTTCAGAAGAAGAAACCGATGACAAAGATAATATGATGAGGAATAAAGTCAGGTTTGAATTTCGTCAAGGGGCACAGGGACTGTGAAATTTACATTTTTGAAGTTTTTTTGTGTTGTTTAAAAAAATTGTCTTCTTTAGTTCTTTAGTTTTTATGTTGCCATTGTTGTCCATCTTTTTAGTAGTTTATATTGTGACTTTTATTTGGTTCCATCGGAGACTCTTCAGCTCTCTCATCAGTGTGGGTCTCTCTCTCGAGTATCTCTCTCTCTCTCACTACAATAGCAAGATTCATCTTTATTTGCTGGAGTTTATGAATTTGATCAACTTTATGAAGATAGAATTGAAGTAATGATATGTTGGCATATGTATTGAGTGATGGTAAATTGTCATCTTGACGTGCTTATAATTCTTCTACTGAACCTACTACTGGTTTTTATGTTTCTATAATTGTTGAGATTAATTGTGTTGAAGGCATTCTTCGTTTTAACAATGTTTTGTCCCAGGGGGAGACATCAGATTATTTATGGTGAATATTCCATTCAGAGGGAGATTTCAAGGTATATACGTGACTATTCGTTGTACTTTTTAGCATCTTTTTGTCTCAAGGGGGACAATGGATTTGTGATTTATGCTTGACTTGTGCTTGTGTTGTTGAATCTTAAATTGAGAGGGAGTATTGTGGATTCAATATTTATATATCCAATTATGTTATTTAGGGGGAGCTTAAAGGTTGTGACAAAAATGCCAAAAAAGGAGAGATTTTAAGATTTATAGTATATATCTTTTTATTTAGTGTTGGCATCTTATTTATTAATTAGACATATAAGATATTAATTGGATAATGACTTAGATTCAAAAAGCTATTGGTGATAATATTCTAGTTGTGATAGAGTCCTATCCTTAATTAATGTGTATCTTGACAAGAAGTATGATGGATTATGTGGGTGATGAAGAGTAGAGTACCGTTGAAATTTTTGCGTGGTGGAAAAGTTCTTTTTGGTATAGATTTTGTGTCTTTGCTATGAGTGTTTTTGGGGTGTTAATCGACGGCAATCTTTAGTGCTTTTTATGGAGGTGCAGCTAATTTGTTTGTCTATTAAGTCTATAGTTTATGTTTACTATTGAAGACGTTTATGTGAGTTGGGTTTCTATTAAGTTTCTTGCATAACCCAAGGTTGTTTGTGTGAGGGTTGCAGTTTATCGAGAGTTACTCTTGTTGATTGCAAAAAGAAATGATCATCTAGAGTGTATGTTATGTTTTTGTCTTGGGGCTATTATCGTTGATGTTTTTCTGGTTGCTCTGAATATTGCTCTTCAATTCTTCAACATCAATCTTCTGTTGTATTTGTTGGCCGTCCTTGATGATTCATGGTTGAAAGTAAAGCAGAAAAATTCCAGCAACTAACTACAACAATTTAATTGGTAATCAACTTCAAGTCGGTCTTGGAAGGAGTTGCATTTATCGGAAAGTTGTTTCTCTCTATCTCAATTGTTTCTCTCTATCTCAAGTATTTTCATTTTTGTTTCTTGTTATATTAATCAGTTAAGTTGTTTGCTTAATTGTCTTTATTATTAAACAGTGTGTGTAAATTTTATGTGAGGTTAGTACGAGACAGTCGTACTATTGGGTATGAAATTCTTTAAAAAGTAAAGTTGAGAGATAGTATCACGGGTTGAGTGGTGTCAACTCAGTAAAGCCTTTGATAAATCCATTGTACTTCGGTGAAAATATTAAGTTGGGTGAGGATCCCGTAGACGTAGGCAAGGTATGACGAATTACATTACTAAATTTTTAGTGTTGATATGTTTAATTTCATATTTATTTTTCTATTTTATTTGGTACAGAAAAATTAACAATTGTTGATACAGTAAAACCTTACAAGTAACTGCGGTCAAATCGAAGAGTTTGCGAAACTACCACCCTCTACAATTTTTTAGAATAGAATGTAAATGAATTTAATATTAAAAAACTGTTGTTTGAGAGAGATGAAAGGGTTCATAATGTAATATAGTAAAATGTTGTTCGGAAGAAAGATTCATAATGTAATATAGTGAAATGTTATTTATCATTTTACATTCTATCCTAAACCTCCAAAATCTAAAGTAACTTATTTTTATTGTTTATGATGAAATGAGATGTAATGTAAAACCCTCCTTATCCTTCCTATTCTATTCCATGAAATGTAATATAAAACTCTCTTTTTTCATCATATTTTATTTCATTTCATTATAAATCTTCCTCACAAACGATGAAATAGTATGACATTCCATTTCATTATATTAATAACCACCTAATCAAACATACCTTTAAGATTTTCTTTTCTTTTTAATGAGAGTGTGACTACTAGAAAGAAAGTCCTAGTAATTTGATAAAGTCATCTCCATAAGTTTAAAATAGACTTTTTTTTGTTCTTTCTCACTTTTCGTTAAAACCTCTTACAATTTAAAATTTTCTCAAAAACCTTCATAATTATCTAAAATTTCTGCAAAATTTTTAATTAATTTTTAGTATTGTTCAAAGACGCATATGTTAATTTTTTTGCACATAAATAATCACTTCAAATGGAGGTGATTGAAATTAATAAACCATAGAAGTGGCATGTAAAATAGATTAATTTATTAATATATCATATTAATATATTCTTATTTATATTGAAAACATAAATATATATAATATTACTTTCATATTTGATCCATAATTAGTGATATATTTATTTAAAAAAACCCTAAAAATAATTTAATATTGAAATATACTCTATTGAAGTTTTGATAGAATTTGAAGTTTAAAAGCATTGTTTTTACACTTAAGAAATGATTTATGTTTGATGTTTAATTTAGGGTAAAAGACAATCATGTCATGTATTTTATCATTACTATTTAGATCCTATGCATCTTAAAAATCTAAAAAGCCTTTATGTTTGATAAAAAAAATCAAAATCAATCAACAACAATAATATTCAACAGAATTAACGTGGAGTTTAAGGAAATTTAGTAATATGCAGCCTTATCTTTAATTAGAGAGGTTGTTTTATAATCAATCATTCTGTTTAATTATATCATTAATCTCAAGTATCGTGACAATTTTTATATGTACAACACTTCACATAAATAATTACATTATAAGTGATAATTAAAAATAACAAAAAGTACATTATAGTTATTAATATTATCATTCAAATTTAAATTTGGTGTGAACATTTTGCAGTATTTAAATAGACCATTTACATTTAAAAAAACATTTTGATTGACTCTCAAATAAATTGTAACACTAATTTTAGTCCGAATTTCATTAACCTAAGTTTGTCTGCAACTATTTTTTTGTTTTTTTTGGATTACGTGGCGTTTACTTCAGTTTTGCAGGCAAATTGGCCCCAACATTAATTACCGGAGATGAATCATTGAATATGTAAGTTGGGTTACATAAAAAGACAACGGTTTAATGATGTAGCTCTAATTAGTCAATTTTTTTCTATTAGCATACTTGTCTATGTGGCTTCAACTTGAACTCAGTGCTATGTTATTTTAGTTTTTTTTTTTTATTCATTTTTCACACGACAAAAAGGTTGGGTGACATATCGGTAGCTTTCTGCCATTCCTAGTCAATAAATTGGATTACATATCAGACGTATGTGACGTTAGCATTGAAGAAGAGATGCTGTAAAGGGGAACACGAATGTTCTAAGGTAGGTTTTTTATTAAGGTTCTTATAATCTAGTCCTTGATCAAAAGAAATTGTAACTCCAGCAAACGAGATAATTCAATTAATAGTTCAGTCCACTTAGCATGTAGGAACCTCTTCAAATGGTCAAAAGCTTGATTTTGAATTTTTAATAACAAAAGGATTAAATTTAACCTTCAAATTCTTTTCGATTTTTAATTTGACCTTATACACAATAAAATGTTAAAATTAAACTTTAAAATAAAAATACATTTTATATTTTAATATTTATCATAATATAATTTAAACTTTAATAATTTGAATTGTTTAATATAAATCTTAATATTTTCAAAATATTAAAAGTAAATATTAAATTAAATTAAAAATTTGATAAAGTTATTCATCAGTTAGTTAAATATTATGTGATCACATTATTATTTATTATTTTTTTACAATTTGAGAATAAAAATGGGCCTCACTATCATTAGAGATGGCCCAGGCCCAGACTGACTCGAGATTTAACTAGTTTGCTTAGAAGAGTTACGTCTTGAGTAGGCATAGGTTTAGGTAGCTCAGACCTGGAACTAATTTAAAAAATATTATTTTATGCTTTCAATTTTAAAAAATTATTTTTAAAAATTTGGTACTTATCATAATTTTCCATACTTTCTTTATAATCAAAATGTGATCTTTTTCTACTTTCTACTTGTTACAAGTTCTTGTCTATTCACTTTTTCTACTTTTCCTCTTCTCCTCTCTATTTATTGCATCGATAAACGGTTGCCTATCTGTCTTTAGGCTCCTTTTTAGATCTTCTGTTACTTATCTAAAACCACGATCAACTTCTCTCTTATCACAATGAAAGATAATTCTTGAATACACATGCCTAAATCCATGATAAAATTCTTGGAGTTACATCAACTGCTTCTCTTACTATTAGTATTGTTCACCACTTGCACTCGTTAGTCTCTTTCTCCTTTCTCCCTCAGATTCTCTCCTTTAGCCATGTCAAGGTTCCTTACTCCATCATAAGTTTCTTTTCCTTTTCTTTTTCTAGTAATGTTTTAGGTCATGGGTTTCTAAGGAGTATGATTGTTCTGTAAGTACCTCAATTTGGTGTTTGGCTTATAAATTTATGGCTTTATTAATTGGAAAGACTTATTTGAAGCAATTAAATGATAGATTATAATTGTTGAGTTTTTTTCTCCATAATTGTTGGGAATGTAAAAATGTAAATATATTCTTAGACTCCTAATTATAGTTGTATGATCAATTACTGAGATTTCTTCCTTTATTGTACATTATGAATAGTATGTTTCAAAGAAAGTAATGTGAACAGAAGTATTTTCTTTCTTCTTTTTGTCATTTTTCAAGTTGGTATTAGATCATACAAAACCTTTGAAAATGAGTCAAAAACAAAACTAAATTTACATTTATAATCTAAAGATGTGTATAAGAAGTGGTATGCTGAAAATCAAAATTTTAAAGATGTATATTGACGTCTATGAGTCTAGAGATTATAAAACAATACTTACAATTACCCATAGCCTATGAATTCTAGAGTGCACTAGCAAAAGTCTTTTATGATAGAAGTGATGAATTGTAGTTTTTGTCTTGAACCAAAAGACATTCATTTCAAAACAAAGTAGGAGACCTCTCTCTGAATACTATGGAAACTTAACTAAAGTAAAAAATTAGATCATTGGGAGAAAATTGTCGTAAAGGATCCCAAAGATGTTGAGCATACCAAAAGTTGATTGAACGACTAAGGGTGCATATATTCCTAGCAAGTTTAGATGATGATTTTGAATAGTTTCGTGGAGAAATTCTATGGAAGGAATCAATTTTATCTTTGAAAGGATATTATGGATTGATTCGGCAAGAGGCAATATGCGTAAAACATCGAAAGGAGAATCTAAAAACCTTCAAGTTTGCTATGGTGGTTGGAAACAAATCAAAGACAACGACTGGTGATGAAAATTCTACATATAAATGCACTCATTACAACTAAATTAGGCATACTAAAGATCAATGTTATGAACTTATAGGATATCTGTAGGAAAATCCCGGTGCGAGCATCACATGCCCACGGTGCGGAAAACAAAAATTTTTGTTTCGGGACCTTCCCGAAAGCCAGGATCCATGTGACTATATAACAAACTCAAACCATAACGACCAAAGGAGACCGTCTCTAACGGTATCC
>JANIPM010000003.1:23428458-23453392 GCA_027478405.1 Erythroxylum cassinoides
ATATTTTGTTGGAAGGGAAAGGGATACATTAGAAGAACTATATAAAATTTAGCAATGGCGATGAACTGTTGAGAAGACGATTAGGAATGACTCGGCAACCTGAACTTGGTGCCATGTGATGTGTAGGGTATGATGCGACTAAATATTAAATGGTTACATTCTTTAGTGCACCAAATTCAGGAATGAATCATTAAATATTTGGCTAGATCCCGCCTTTTTAGGAGTACAGTCTAGTTAGTACCACATGAGTCATTTCGTAATAATCAAGGGCAGGGCTAAATGTTAGCATAGCATCTGACGGAGTCCAGATCTCCTGTATAATATTATTTTGTCTTATTGTGTCTAATGAATCTCAATCATTTATTTATATAGGTCTCATGTAGATCTAACGTGAACTCCACGTAGGTCTCGCAAAATAAATAACTGAGATTTCATGAGACAGAATAAGATAAGGTAATATTGGACAGAAAATCTTGAGTGCATCAGACGGACCACCACCTAGAACTGTACGTTATCTGCATATACCAATTTGTATTGAGGGCACTAACTCATTCACTCGCTGGCTTGAACCCTAATGGCCATGTCCAAAGAAATGTTCTCCAATCTGGACAATCTCTGACTGACTGCGTCACATAAGACTTAAAAAAGTGTGTGCTTTCTTGGTTTAAGTGAGATTGCTGACTCAAATTGTTCTTATATATACAGCTATTTAAAATTTGAAGTCAAAATTTTACCTCCCACAAAGAATCTACCTAACTCGATCGGAGATTAATCTAAAAATGGATAACTTAAAGGTATCTTCCTATGATTAAAACCCCTTTTAAAACACCTCATGGGGGAAAAAAAAAAAGTGTGCGCTCCAAAATGATACTTACGAAGACAAAAGCACCCTATAGAACACTGTACTTATCATTTAATTGTCTGAAGCCAAAACTCTACTCTAAGATAGGTCATACTCGTTCCAAACCAACATTTTAATTTTTTGGCGCATAAATGAGTTACTTGTACGAACAATTTCGTTACTTCGTAAAACTCAATACGTGAAGGCTTGATAGCCAAACCAAAGCTTCATCTCCCTCGCGAGATCCAAAAAAACCACTGAAAGGACGTTTTCAAGGTTTTTGTGGTCCTTCCCGTAAGCATGCTTTGTCCTTAGGATACTATTTCCATTTCCTCGATTAAAATGGACACAACAGTCGAAAGGGATATATTCTATCGTTCATGACAGCTTAATCAACGCCTAACGTTGGACTGTGTAGTACTGTCGACATAAAAGTAATTACTAACTCCTTTTATGCCTTTTGAGGACTTACTGCATACAAAAATAGATAAAAGGGCCCAAATGCAAGCTTTTTCTTTTAATGCTTTACCTTGAAATACCAAAAATTCAGAGGATTTAATCAAAACCTTCAAACTCAATTCTGACCTTTGCTTTAGCCCTGCTCCTCCTAGTGCGGACCGGAACATTTAGTTAGTACGACATGACTATAATTGAAACTGAAGAAGCTGGTCTTACCATGTTTTACTAATTTTGTACCATTCAGGTCCTCTTTATCCTTGAAAATGTCCCCGTCTCAGAAAAGTAGGTACTCTGGGTTCCACCACCAAGTTGGTGTGCATGTGCTTGTGGGTTCGAGAGTTCAATCCCCTGTCAAAATAGGATCCATGCTTATATTAAAATACCCATATTAAACAAGAAATATCTGAGTAACATACAGAGAAGATCTTCCCAACTTCATAAATTACATTTACAGAATACGGTTATGAAAAGGAGAGGAAGGTAGATTTGTCACATGTAACAATAAAATGGCCACAGAAAAAAGCAATATCTACTTGTAGGGTAACATGACCAGACCATCGTGCTCAGCCTAATACAACTGCCATAAAAAATTCAAACCTATCGAGTTTTACACCTAACAAATTGTTAAAAGGTTATAAACCAAAACTCTGAGTTGGGTTTTGGGTTGACTATCAACCCAACTAACCAACTCAAGTACATAGAAAAGGTTTGTAATTGTATGGATTCATCACGTTAGTAACAATGCAATATTCGATGAAATTCTTTTCCTTTTTCACTTGATGTTGTCTAACAAACAGAAAAGAAAGCAAGTAATTCGTGTATTTATTTAATTAGTTTTTTTAGTTTCGTATATGTGTTTGAAAACAAAGAAGTACTTTGAAATAAAGAGCAAACATTAAGAGTTGCCTCATATCTCTTTAGAAGTGAAAATTTAAAAACTTGAGTAGCTAAGTAGACCAATAAACCCACTCTACTACACTGCCAACTCACTCACGTTAAGTTAGATGCATTTGTGTGTCTTAAGAATCTGCTAACTGAAATACATAGATTCAACCGAACCCAACATGTATTTTCCCTACATCAACAGTTTTAAAATGTGTAACAATGATAAATAAGTACATACCTGCACTGGTGTAAAAGCCAAGCTTGAAGTCAAGCCTGAGGTCGCACCACTGCTTCCATACTGCTTCTCCTTGAATCTGAAAAACAAGGAATCCATCAATATCTGAGATTGGTTAAAACAATGAAAAGCATTCAGGTAATAACATCATAGAGATTTAAAAGAGCTTCTGACCCCTTAGGTATTCCGCTGCTTCCAGAAACCAAAACAAAGAACTAAAAAGAGCCGAAAATATAAAAAACGAGAGGAAAAGAAAGAAAAGCATACTTCTTAGCAACTTTTGCAGCAAGTTTGCTCTGACCAATTGATACACGCAGCTTGCCACTCCCAGCCTGACCCAGCATTCCATAACCTTCACCCAGTCCATCACCTTTGAACAAGAATTATATGCACGTAAGGATCTTTTCTTCAAAATGTTAAAAGTGCAATTAAATAGGCAAAGACCAGTAATAAGAAGTCAATTCATAGCAGTGTCCAAAAGCAATTACTATACTAAAATTAAAGATAGCAGCTGATAGTATAGAGAATTTTTACCACTAAGCAATTAATCTAACTTAATGGTCATGAAAGTAAATTCATTGAAAAGGGAAATTTTATAACCAAATCAAAATAGATTTACCTAAGGAGCTCTCTTCAGGTACACCAAATTGCATCCTATTAGCAAGCTTCCTCATGTCCGTCAATGCATATCTGAGAAATTTTACATTAGTAGTCAAGAATACTATAATACCATATCCAGCATGTTGTACAAATAAGCATGTTATACAAATCTACCTTTCCTTCATCTTCCTTAGCCGTCGGCCACCTCTCTTTTTCTTAGGCTCAGAATCAGGAACTGGAAGTGGTTTAGGTTGCTTTGCAGGAGGAGGCTCTTGCCACTTCTCTATTTTCTTTCGGATTTCTTCCCTAAAGGTTCTTCCAGTGTTTCCTGAGGGATCTCCTCTTGTGCAATCTACTCGAGCTGCAAGGGTAGACTTTGAGGCCAATAGTCGACAAGCACGCATTCGCAGATTAGGTGGTGTTGACTGAAATATCTCAGTTTGCTCAATATAACCTACACGGAATTGACTAGTTGCAGTAGAAAACCCAGCAAGGTTCTTTTTCTTGGCACCAAGAAGTTGAACATTACAGGCAGGCATCTTGGCTAACGATGAGAGGCCACCAGCAGTTCCCATAAGTTTGGCCGCACAAGCGCTTCCAACAATAGCAGAAAGATTTGGTGCAATGTACCCCATTCTGCTTTCCACAAAATCGAGGACTTTTTTCTTTGCTGAATCAAGGGCAAGAGCACGATCACAAGCATCAATAGTCTTCTGAAGTACTTCCTCAGGAATTGGCTTTCCACTTGTCGTTGATGCTGTCACTGAAACCACCATAATAATAGCTGAAGGTAAAAGGCCCTCCAAATCAACAAGGGTAAGATCCATCTCATTCCCAATCTTCTTCACCACACGAGCATAATCAATTGGGTGGTGCACTAGTGACTCAAGTTCTGGAAATTTTAACCGGTACTTATCACGGATAAAATTGTGGATAATGATAATTTCATTCTCAATGTCAACTGATAGAGCATTACAGTCCACGATTAACTGGTATTCAGGATCATCTTCCAATACAATCCCCTGAATTGATATATCAGACCCCTTCTCAAGTCCATCTTCAACTTTCTAGCAATCAAAGCAGACTTAATTACAAGCATGCTATAATTAGCATGGCAATAGAACAAAGCATAAAATCAATCCAAACCAGTTTATGCAATTACATAGGCAATGTAGAATGTGAAAAATAACAGACAGCTACGAGCAGTTATTGTCTCAATGTCTTGTATAGAAATATGAAAAAATAAACATAAGAAAAAGAAAACTAAGTAGGCACAAGTCTAAATGTGCACAAACTGATGAATTAAATGAACAAACCTGCATTATATCATTGTATCTCTGTGTTTTCTGCAATTTTGAGACACTATCCAAGTCATCATAGTTTAATGCTTCAATGTCTGCCATGTCCCCATCAATATCTTCTTCCATTTTTGTAGTGTCAACATCTTCTTCCTCCTGAACACGAAAACCATTAAAAAAGTTCATTTTGTTTCCAGAATTGGCAACCAACAAATGCTAAATTTGATAAAAAGGTCAGATTTACAACATCATCCTATAAAGGGGCAGGAGAGAAATGCAATGGACACTACTTACAATAACATCAGCATCATTGTCAGATAACTCGTCAAGGTCTGCAAGAAAGGAATCAGCAAGAGTAGCCTGAAAATATGATCCAAAAGTAGGACTGTTAGTAGAGAAACACAGTAGATTTTCCCTGAGAATCACACAAGAATGATGAACCCATGAGAAACAAATGCAGAAGAAACAAGTATCTAAATCAAAACCAAAATCGTAATTGCCAAAAGTAAGAACCATTATCAAGGAGTTTTTCACTTGAATGAGATTACAGTATAACAACAGGTGAGTCACTGGTCGTTATAGCTTAAAATATATTAACGTAAAAGGATGCTGTATTAGCGTAAAATGAAATAACGAACAGAACATGTAAATTACACAAATAAGAAAACCCTTAGGTCTCAAGACACCCACGAACTATGAGAAAGCACCAGAAGAGGCAAAGCTTCAATTTTTGAACTAATCCATAACACCCCATGAATATTAAACAATTCATTGCCTAAAGAACGTAAGAATAGAAAAGGGAACGAGAAAGAAGTAGAAGAAGTCACCATATTTGCCCGGAAATCGAAGCACCGACTCGATAAGTTTGTTCTACGAGCCACAGAAAAAGAAGAGTAAGAGAACAGATTAAAGGAAATAACAAAATACAAAGGCAAACTTTCGAATTGGGAAACTTAAAAGTGGAAAGATTAGTGGGTACCTCTGCGTCTACCTATAACAAACTGGAATCTGTTAAGCGGAGACGAAGCTTCAGAACAGAGGTTATGAATTTTACGATAATACGAGACATTGATATTCAGAGAGCAACGGAGAGTAAGATTTTATTTTTGGGCCACAGAGCCCAAGTATCTTTAAGCCTTTTTGCACACTGGACTTGGGCTGTACTTAATTTTGTGGCTTTCAAATCCACTGGTTTTGCCCAGTCACCCTTCACAGGCAAGTTTCAACAACGTGTTCAATTTGGGTGCTTGCTCGTCGGCGGACTCGTGTCACTTAGTCCTTTAATTATCAGTTTGTTTTTTTAAAATAAAATTCAGCCACCTTTTGTGCCACACACATTTTGATTCTTTTTATATCAAATCTTATTAATATTTTAATAATAAATAAATAATATCAAAGAATATTAAATTTTTGTTAAAAAACAAAAAAGTCAAAATTATATGCTTAGGTCTTGTTTGATATACAAAGGATGAGCTGCTTTCTTGAGGATTATAAGATATTTGGTCGATTGACTATGTGAAATAAATGATAATCAAACAGCTTATTATATCGGTGAATTGAGCTCAATCTATTTTATTAAAAATGTTCTTATAAGGATATTTTCAAACTGTCATAATTTATTATCATTCTCTTTATCAAAATTCAACTGGATATATGTTTTATATTTTTATTAGAGTTTAATATAAAATTTAAATTTTATGAAAATATTCAAAAAATACTAAGAAATAGTATTTATGTCTTTAAAAAAAAAATAAGTCATGCATTTATAAGTTATTTTATACATAAATAGTTAATACTAAATAACTAATTTTATAAAATATTTTTAAATAAAAATTTGATTTAGCTGATTTTAGATAGAAATTGTTAAAATAAGAAATTTAAAAAATTAAATTTAATTGGTTGTAAGAAAATAGTTAAAAGTTAAAACAGAAACACCGGCATCTTTGGAAATGGTCGAGGTATTTCTGTTTGATGAGATGTTGTCGAACGACGTGTCTCTCTCTCATCATCTCTTCCCGATTCCCACATCCCAAAATGAGGAGATAAGCGGTGACCTGAGCTCGAGAGCTTATGGCTACAACTGATTTGTCTTCTTCGTTGTCCTTTCGGCCCAAATTTGGAAAGCACAGAGCCTTGTGTGGTCATGCTGTTTTTTAATCTGTTTCTGTCACATCCAATTTCAATACGGAGTTACGGACCTCACATTGCTACTGGTCCCAAGTGAAATTACGACCTCCTCTTGCTAGGTGCTCCGACTCCGACCGATGAAGAAATGCATCTGTGAATTAAAGGGTTCCAATGCACGAATCAGATTCGTACTTGCTCCTTGTTCTTGGGAATTCGGATTAGTTGGAACTCCTGAGCCTATCATTATTCAGTTGCATCCATTATCTCATTTGATTTAAAACAGGTAACTAAACAGATCATCTTTTAAGAATTTGAACTTTTAATGCAATCCATAACAATTTGAGAAAGATGTAAGATCTCTCCCATAAACTCAAAGCATTAATAGCAGGGTTTGGGTTATCTATTAAATCATCATTTGCTCATCTATAAGAGAACGATTGGCTGGAATCAAACCGTGATTTACCTCTTTTACATAATGTCGAACCAGAGTGTGAGAACATTATAGATAACGATTGGCTGGGATCAAGCCGTAATTTACCTCTTTCACATAATGTCGAACCAGAATGTGAGAACGTTTAGAATGGTCGTTCTTGAATCCAAGAGAATGATAAGCGCAACGCATTCTCCGAGGGACTACTTGAGAGCCCTATCATTTAATGTATCATACAATCCCAATTTAACCCTAAACCCTAGTAAATAATGAACTATGTCGGAGATATTTGTTCGAAGTCTCAAAAGACGCGTCTTGACAAAGCAGATGCATAATATTCTCTAATATAATATTCCCATATTTCTTTTTTTTTTTCACTCCATTACTGTTTGTTACTGTTTCATTTAACGCTGTATATTTTATCATATCACATAAAGATTTTAAACAATTAAAAGGTTCAGTTTGACATGAATTCCCTGTCCTCAACACTATATAAAGCTTACAGGCCCAAAGATAAGCGTGTGCGGCATCTCCCGGCGTCGGTGCCCCATTTTGGTTCGAGTCTTTCAAGGTTCAAGCTTTTCAGGGTTTTGGGTGCGGGAGAGAGGTTTGAGGGTGAAAGGATGTCCATGGATGAACAGGGTATTGTGTCCGGTGATTTGTCTGTGAAAAGGGCGAGAGAAGACGGAGACAATGGAGTTTCAGCGACCACAGAAGCTATGGAGACAGAGAATAGCATCAGCTCGCAGTATATATCAACTGTTATTCCTGGATGGTTCTCTGAGATTAGCCCAATGTGGCCTGGTATTTTTTTTCTCTGATTTTCTTTTCGGCTGTTTAGAGATTGTAAATCCCAGAAACTGTTGAGTTTCCATTACAGAGCTCTTTCTACTTGAATTTTGTTTCTGTTCCTTTTTTGAAGTCGTTTTTGCATTATATTGGAATAAAGATTGTGTTTTTTGTTTATAATTCCTCGCTGGCTCGTCTCATATCTTCTTTAATTTCCTTTTTGTGATGTAACTTTCACCGGTGCAAGTCTCCTGCGTAGTATTTTGTTTCTTTCTTCTTTTTTTTCTATATCTAGCATTCGAAACACTCGTAGCTTCTTTATTGTATTCAGAACCATATTCTGCCGTCGACTAACAGATAATATTAGGGACTTATGGAGAGAAGCTTCCTTCAACGGAGCTCGAAGGATAGTTGGTTACCTTATTGGAAACCAGTGTAGGAAGTCGGCGGAACACATATCCTGACGGCTTTAATTTTTATCCGTTGCTTGAGTGTTCCCTTTATACCCTGTCCACCTTCTTCCCTTTCAAAATCTTCTTTGTTGCACTTATATCTGAGAAAGGGGCTAAATATATCCTTTAAACAGCCGCTAGTATTCTATTATTTATGTTGTATCCTATCTAGTTAAGGATTCACCATAATTAACTTTTCTTTTCTTCACGGCTTACTTGAGCTTTTCTTCAAGTTATAGCTGGTTATCTGAAGCCTGTTGCAGACCAATATTATATACTTGCACATTCGTCTGCACTTTCCAGAGTTTAGAGTTTACTCTTTTAGCTGAAACTTCATGTTTAAAACATGCAGGGGAGGCACATTCTCTCAAGGTAGAGAAGGTCTTGTTCGAAGGGAAGTCTGACTACCAGAAAGTTATGGTCTTTCAGGTAATGAATATACTCGTTTCAGTCTGTAGTTTCCAGTTTCAACTTATAAGTTCATATGGATCCTAAACCGTGTTGTTGGTATCTTGTATGCAGTCAGCAACCTATGGGAAAGTGCTTATCCTGGATGGAGTTATTCAGTTGACAGAGAGAGATGAATGCGCATATCAAGAAATGATTACTCACCTTCCACTGTGCTCAATTCCAAACCCAAAAAAGGTAGTTACCTTGTCCTTTAGAGCCAAGGAAAAGTATGCACGAAGTTCCAGATTTTTACCTGATTAATATAGGCAATAGCTTAGAAACTTGTATTCAAAGTTGGTTCGACCCTGTTCAAATTTGTCTTAATTGTCATAGACTCCATAGTGGTTATGACAAATCATATTGTGACATTGGTCTATTATCACAAATCTGCCTTTTCATTTCTGGTATGGCATTATGTGCTGTTACTTTACGAATAGCTATCCACCATTTGTGGAATTGTGGCGGAAAAATTCCCTGAAAACATTATATGTCTAATTTGATAGTTCAAAGTCAAACCTTGGGGATTGTGAAATTGATGGAAAAAACGAATTGTATAACTGACAATTGGAAGACTTAAAATTTGATCAAAAATTTCCCTTTCGATGCCGCATTTCGATTCTATATTCTGTTTCTTTTTCAGGTTTTGGTCATTGGTGGAGGAGATGGAGGAGTCCTCAGGGAAGTTGCCCGGCATTCTTCTGTTGAGCAGATTGATATCTGTGAAATAGATAAGATGGTGGTTGATGTGAGTTGGCTTTCCTGCATTCTGGTCTCCCACTGATTTTTTATGGTTAATTTACCATTGAGTTTATCTATGAATTTTGTGATTTGGGCTTCCTGTGATGGAAAGCTTTGTGTGAACATTTTCAGATCTTCAATAATGTGCATTTACTTGAGTATTCATAATATGAACATTCTAGTTGTGTTTTTTCAGGTTTCAAAGCGATATTTTCCTGCAGTGGCAGTTGGATTTGATGATCCCCGTGTTACTCTTCGTATTGGTGATGGTATGAGCAGCATCTTTCCTATGTTAATTCTTATAAATCTTGCCCGTGCATTTACTCACTGTTTGTCATTCTGTAAACATAACAGGGGTAGCATTCTTAAAGGGTGTCCCTGAAGGAACTTACGATGCAGTTATTGTAGATTCATCTGATCCGATCGGTAGTGACACTTGCGTCTCTATGAATGACCTTGGACATTTTCAATGCTCATTTATAAGTGTTAATTTTGTATTATCCTTTTCATTTGGGTGGCATTGCTTCCATTTTCTCAGGTCCTGCACAAGAACTTTTTGAAAAACCGTTTTTTGAGTCTGTAGCAAAGGCTCTTCGGCCAGGAGGAGTTGTCTGTACTCAAGCAGAAAGCATATGGCTTCACATGCACATCATTGAGGATATTGTGGCGAATTGCCGCCAGATCTTTAAAGGTTCTGTCAACTATGCATGGACCACTGTTCCAACTTATCCAAGGTTTGTGCTTATCACCAGCCATTTATTACTCAAGACTTTCTCCTCACCCTCTCCTAAGCTTAGCACGTGACCTAAAGTGAACGTCATTGCTACAACAAAGGTGCCCTTTTCTGGGCCTTGAATACCTATACGTTGTGGCTTTTTGGTTTATCTACTTTATAATTTGTCTTTTTTGCAATTATGTGTCCTGTTCCAGTGGAGTTATCGGCTTCATGCTTTGCTCCACTGAGGGACCTCCAGTTGATTTCAAGCACCCTGTGACGCCTATGGAAGCTATTGATATCCAGGGACGGCCACTGAAATTCTACAATTCAGAGGTTTGTCAACTACTTCCCTTTTGGATTTTCATTTGCAACTTATTTACAGTTAACCACAGATTTTCCCATCTAAAGTGACTTTGCAATGTTGCTAATTTCAGATCCACGCAGCATCTTTCTGCCTGCCATCTTTTGCAAAGAGGGTGATTGATGCAAAAAATAAGTGAGGTTAACTTGAAGAGACTGTGAGGATGCAGGAGTCATAATGTGGTAGTGGACAACTACGTTAAAGAGTGATCCATCTATAAAATAAATTGAGAGTGTGAATTTTAAGTTCTTTAGGTTTAATTGGGAAGAGTTGTACCATGAGTTTCAATTGATTGATTCAGACATTCCCCGTTATCATCAGTTCAGCTATGCAATTTTTTGAAATCCACTCTGTAATTATTGTTGCTGCTGTTTTTTAACCAAATATCAACCAGTTCCTCTGTAAGGATAATTGCATTAGATATATAACGTGAAGGACACTAGTAAGCATAGAAGCAATTTCACAGAGGAATAAGACAGGAAGCAATTATGCCAATCACAGAAAAGTGCCGCTGGAGCTACTATTCCAAGCCATGGAATTGCCGTTCGTGCACAGCTTCAATATCTCGGGTGGTCACTTGTTCATCAACTTTCTTCTCCAACTTATGCCATTTGCAATCATAGAAGTAAATCAAGAAGGCCACCCACTTGATCACATTCACCATGCAAAGCAGCGAAATCTGAGCTATGATTCCACTCCCGCTTGCATTGCATCTAGAATATAAACATGGCAATCTCAGACCAACTCCACAAGCTACGAAAACAAGCATCAGAAAACGTCCCTGTGATTTCCTTCCTTTGCTCAGAAAGTCTGACAGGACAAGTGCTCGAGCTCCGTACACTTTCTCATCTAGCACCGATATCACTATACTCATGTTCCACACAACGCTCCATTCCAAGAACTTCACCAATACTACTGCAGAAGCCACCCCGTAAAATACGGAATAGGGCACACCAAGTTCATTGTTTTCCAAATTAACATAGCAGTTCCCAGGGAACCATATCAATCCTGGCAGAGTGCAAGTGTAGAGAGCAAGGATGTAGATTGATGTAATGAAACTACCTCTCAGAATATTGCTGTGAATTGGCTTGTGTATCATTTCCTTGAGGGTCATCGGCTTCTCTTTAGTGTACAGTTTCGATGCCAAATCAACAGTTACAAGAACAGTGGAGAATTCGATAAGATGGAGGGGAATCAGATGAAGAAAAAGGAGGGGAATCAACCTATAGATAAAGCTCTCATCTAGTTTAGAAAGATACCCTGGTATTGGCCACCAACGGTGGTACTGGCCCGGAGGAAGCGTTAGGATGTTGATAGCTTCAACCAGAGTTGTTTGCAGGAAAATTTCATAGTAGATTGAGAAGAAGAAGAGCGGGAGAGAGACGAGTAAGTTGAAGATGAGGAAGTTGATGTTCTGGGTAGAAAGTATTAGAGCTTCTGTGAGGATACCAAAGACCCCAAGGTTGTGCTTCCGCAAACCAGGATTGTTCTCCAGCTCCATCCTCATACTTGGAAAGCTCACGCTGATGTTCTACCAAATATCTCTCGATCGACAAGTTCTCTGTGGTTTGCACAGCCCATTGCAAGTCACAAATTTGTGCTCGGAATTTGCTGTCCCCGAGTTAGTTGCAAGTTGACTTGGGGCAACTTTCTTTGTCTTTGTTTAAAGTTGCAAATTGAACAAATGGTATTAGTCACTAACATGGTACACGTTATTTGCCTTTACTTTTGCTTCGTTGACTTGGTACTCCTTTCGTTTCCTCTCCTCTAGTTAAGAGCGGAAGGGCAACCAAACATAATTTTATGAATAATTCAACACTATCATTCTTTAATTAGAAATCTCAAGTTAGAATCCTGATAGTGAAAAAATTTGTTTGATCGACACTTTATCCTTTTTAAGCTAATTCAATAAAAGCAAAAATTAATCTAAATATGAATGACATAAAAATATCTTTTTAAAATTAAAATTCTCTTAAAATATCTCGCGGGCAAAACTAAAAAAAAAAAGTGGAAAGGCCAATCTATGCAGTCTCATAACCGGAAAGTTCCTCACAGAAAGCTAAAAAAGCAACTGCTCAAAGATAGTTTATCAAACACGTATTACAAGCACTTAAATCGAATCGAGCAAATATTTGACTAATTAATAATATACTTCTAAGTGAAATTTTTATTAACTAAGTTCAAATTTAAAGTAAATCAATCCAATTGAACTTGAAAATTAGTTGGTTTACAACGCTCTTGACCTCGTACAATTCATTGGCCATGCCCAAATTACAATATCATCTCAACGGGATAATTCATCAAACAGTATAACACCAACAGATTGCCCACAGCATGACTCTTTATCACACAAGTTGGAGTCCAGAAAGTAAATGGCCATCCCAGAAAGGCCAATCTTTTATCTTTAGTCCTGAACAAGTACCCTATTCTAAGACAGGTTTTGGGGAAGCGTTGGGAAAGTGAAGATGCAGGAAACTCCCTAGCCGCTGGTGTCTAGCTTGATGATGCTCTAAGAGCTCAACTGCAATGAACAGTGGTATCCATAGATTCTAATAAGAGTAGAATTCACCCTTTTGCGTCTACGCGTAACCAAATTCAGTGCAAGTCGTTCAGAGTCAGTTCCACTTCTATCATATGAGCAATGGACAACCATTGGAAGATGACAATGTTGGTATGTACATGTAGCAGTGAGCTTTACAACTAGTTCCCCGTCCATCACAAAGGCATTAACCATCATAAAAGATTCGATCCTAACCACCACCAATTTTACGATTTCTGGCTACTCACTATCAGTTTAACCAGTACATGACTATCACAGAACCAAACAGAAACATTTTCCTGGGACGATTTCTGTATCCAACTTTGGATGCACATTTAGGACCAGTGACCAGTTGTTCAAAGCAGGTTCCAGAAGAGCAACACAGGGTAGACCATAGAAGGAATAGCACCAACACAAACTAGATCAGATGTTCTGCTGGTGCAGTCCAATAAGGATGGACAATGGATACAACCAGGTCCATCAACACTTGCAATTTCAGCACTATCCGAAGCAACACAAACCAAAGGCTAAGGAATGATGAGCAGAGAAGCAGAGATAGGGAGAACTAAAGAGCTTCACCTTCCTGAAGATCTAGCAGAGATGAAATGTCATAAATAGGATGGAATCTTTGTTGCAGGTAGAATACACCTAAAATAGTGTCACAACCAATTTTCTGAAGATTGGCAATTTTGTAGTGCAAGCAGAACATGCAGAACGAGTGGTAGATGCGTGCGGAGAAGCAGAGATGGACAAACCGTGTTGCTAAGATGCAGTAAAGTGGTGAACAATGCCGTTACCAGACCTCAAAACAAAAGATGTAAATCATTTAGAAAATATTACCTCAATATAAATACTATTGAAAAAGTTAAAACATTAGACTTTATGCATGATAAGTTTGCAACTGAAAGTATGAAAGAGACCTCCCAGTTTCAATCTGAAGGCTGCATGCGACCTTAAACAGTGTCCATAGCAGCACCATTTTAGCAGCTGAGAGATGAAATCATCCAAAACCAATTTTCTACAAACCTCAATATCACGACATGAACACCACTACATAAGCCTGCTAATCTCACTATTGATACCATAATTACAGAAGAGTAGATATGTCCTCTTATATTGTCCTTTGCTTGTATCACTTTGGCTCCAACCTTAAACTCTGCAATGACAAGCCAGCACATAACTAAGATATTTAGGAAAACATCAAATTCCTTTCTTCACTTCAATTAGAACAATGCATATATTCCAAAATTTTAGTATCCAAATCCCCCATATACAAACATGTTATCTAGCAGCATAACTACAACTTCTGCCAAAATATATAGATGGAAAAATCCAGATTACCAATTAGCATAAGGAGAATCACGACGGCTATGGCGGTATGGAGGGGACCTGCTGTAGCGGCGATCACGGCGAGGTGTTAGGCTGCGGCGTCGAGGAGATCTTCTCCTGGACGGACTGTAGCTTCTGCATTTATGAAGTATCAGTGAATAAAAATGCTCTTGATTATCAGTACTAAAAAATGTACATTCTGGATTAGATGACAGTGCCAAGACAATGACAGAAGCCAACTATCCTAGAAATTTTTAACCTCAAGAATCTTAACAAAAGGGTTAAAATAAGTGTATTACCATGAACCCAATCTTCAAGTTTATCAGCCGATCCAATTAACAAGTTGATTTTACTTGCAAATGCAGAAACTTTTGGCATTATGGAAAACCCAGCCATATGTCAAAACAGAACATGAAAGGAGCAAGGTGCAGAGAGACAGAGGCAAAGAACTGGGAAGGGTGAATCCATTACACGCACCTGCGTTCATAATAACCATAACTTGGGCTTCCAACACGTCTGGGACTTGGGCTTCGACGACGGCCACTTCCCAAGCCTCGTGAACCAATGCGCAAGCGACATTCTCGAGCAAAATGGCCAGGTTCACCACACTCATAACACTTCATGTCATCACCATAACCTCTCCGGCCTCCACCTTTGGAGTTGTGAGAAAGTTCTACACGCCATCCATTCTTACCTACATATAGACATCTTTAGGGTTATTGTTTATCATGGTAACAGGGTACACTCAGAGGATTATGAGATTATCCACTCATATCAAACATGACAAGTATGAACACCGGACACATTTGACACTGAACTTGATGTAATAACAAACTTAAATACAGAAAGGAGATAACCATAGGATTCTTTAAAACAAGATAAGAGATAACTAAGAAATCTTCTGACCATCCAATGCATGAATAGCATCAAGAGCATCCCGGCGATCGTCAAACTCAATAAATGCATATCCTGGAGGCCTTCGAGCAACCCAGACACTGCAAGCATTTTCTCAATAGGATCACTCAGAAAGAAACCAAATTAGAAAATTACAAAGCTGTGGAGTAACAACAACATTAAAGCACAAGCAGCCTAAAGCACTTAAATGCTAGTAACATGACAACATCTACAAGTGCAGTCTAAGTATCTAGAAGCAACGCAATTTCAGAAAAAGGAAGAACCTTTGACTGATCTGAAATGGAAATAGTTACTATTACCTGCGAAGAACACCATACATTCTGAATTCATCTTCGAGATCTCTGTCCGTAACACGCGAGTCCAAATTTCCAACGTAAACCCGAGTCATTTTCGCCAGATTTAATCAATCACCAAACTCTAATAACACAACTCAAAACATCAACTTGTGAAAAAATTTACAGCAAAAGTCAAGATTCCCTAACCCGAGTAAAAAAATTTAGTTTCAGGAAAACAGAATCCATAAATCGGAAATTAAAGGATAATGATAAAAACTAAAGTTCAGGAAAGAGAAACAATTGTTTCTTTTATAAAAAGGTAAACTGATCACGAACCCCTAATTGGAATTAGGGCTTGAAAACAAAATCGGACAGAATCGAGAGTACCAATACAAACAACAAAACAACGTCAGAGAATTGAAAAACAAAGTTTACCTCAATTTAAACGAACTCAACTGGCTTCAGAAACACCTGCAAAAATCAAAGCAAGAGATTCCTGCGGACCTGTTCTGCAGCCCCCTCGAATCTTCTATATTTGCGAACAATTTAGTAGTACGCCTCCTGAGCCCAATTCTAAAAGATAAACTTTGGTTGCTGATTTACCATTTAATAGCATCTACGAATATTTTATAAATATTAATTCTGACATAAAATTTTCAAAATATAAGTAAAAGTGAATAAATATTAACTCTTTTATTGAACATCTTTTGATACACATTTAGGCCGAAATAACAATTTAAATCCTAATGTCTACCCTTAAATTTAAGATGGATTTTAATGTTTGGTAGCGTTCAGATGTTCAAAATGAATCAAAGTGGTTGGAAAATATTTAAAAACAACCCCTAAATTGATATGAGTCTGATCTATAATAATCGAGATCCAATTTTCTCCCAGACTTTGGCCTATTGATTTAGACCATTTATTGGCCTATTTTATTATCTTTAACTTAACTAATAAATTATTGAAAATTCAAAAATACAATTAATAGTTGTTCAAATTTATGAGGAAAGACAAAATTGTCCAACATTCTTCCCCTTTGACAAGTATTAATTACAGTTTTAACTCAAGTTTAAAAAAGTTTAAATAATTGGTTAAGTTATGCTACCGTATTGACACCAAATTTTAGAAATTAAAAACATTTGATCCAAAGGTAATGAAAGTCCAACATTTTGTCCTATAAGGCTTTCAATACAAAAAAATATCAAACACATGTGTCATGTGTGATACAGGTCCAATATAATTACTAATATCTAATAGCTCACTAACATGAATTGAAAAATAGAGTGTGACAAACTAGAATGATACCTGTATAATCTAAAATGTATCATCTTCGCTTGTAGGTCTCGATTTATTCAACTTTATGCTAAACTGCATGTGCCAAACTGCAGCAGAGAAATCTTGTTTTCTCTTGTAAGGTTCTGATCATGCGACTCATACATAATATATATCAAATATATGTAGTGAAAAATAAGATAGAACCTCAAAAACCAGATCTACTCATACATATAGATATAGAAAACAAAAACATGAAATGTAAAATGTTTACATACCTTTCCGACGATCTCCTTCTTTTTTTAATCTTCTCTGCGTTGGGTTGAGAGAGTTAGAGAGAAAAGAGCGCG
This sequence comes from Erythroxylum cassinoides, assembly GCA_027478405.1. Lineage (NCBI taxonomy): Eukaryota > Viridiplantae > Streptophyta > Magnoliopsida > Malpighiales > Erythroxylaceae > Erythroxylum > Erythroxylum cassinoides. The sequence goes on from JANIPM010000003.1 coordinate 23,445,522, forward strand.
TGTGTGTAAGAAAGAACTTTTATTTCACTTGTGTCTTACACAAGATGCACTAAAATCATCTCTATTTTCTGCACTATTTGGCCTTTTATAATTCCCATCACTAATGGAGAGTTATGAGAAGTTAATAGTCATGAATAATATGCATTAATGGAAGTTTTGGGAAGTTAATGACCAAATTGGTAGTCAACAAGACTTATTTCTACATGCAATATTCTTTACCACAATCACATTACGATACAATCCTGAAACAATCTCTCATATCTTGAATCACTATTCAATACCATTTTACTCATCATTTGGATCTCCTATGTGTGTGACTCATTAGGTTTCTAGTTATGTTGGCCACTTGAATTAACACTTAATTCAAGTAAGTTACAAGCGGTATCTAGCAACACATCATAATCCCAATTCATCGAAAAGTCAGTGGTTTGGCTGCGAGCCATTTCATACACAATGTTTCCATGCAATCCACTTGGTTTAGAGTATTGTGACTAAGTTATATCTAGTCCAAGTGCTATTAGATCTTGTCCTGAGGATCTCATTACTTTATGTATTATTGAAGACTCTTTTCATGACACATATCTGCTCTGGTCAGAAACTCCCGAGTAATGAACCCGATAAGAGGTTGTGGGTGTCATCTCCTTCTATTAGGAGTGGTAAATTCTTTATTGGCTACTCAATTACCTCCGAATACCTCAAGATGTACCCAATCACCGTAACCCCTGAAAGGCACCAATAAATGAAGTCAAAGCGTAGGATCAATATCCGATATATCCTTGAATACCTCAAGTCAAAGGATATTTGCATCATTTTTATGATGAGACTATCATTAATACTGGAATAGAATATCCATATGATTGTCTTGTAGTAGGTCAATCTAATGTACTTACTAACTTTAGTAAGCATTCACATGTTAACTCTAAACAACTCATGTCTACAACTTATGAAATCTACTGCTTAATCCGATCAAGGAGTATAAAATGTGTTAGTCTATCCGGATTAATGATATCCCATCTCATTAATCCTATGACTAAGGAAAGTTTAGATACTATCATAATTACACATTATAGGAATCTCATTATTATGATATCATCATGATTTCCTCCATACTGTGTTTTATATCAAGGACTTCATTAAATTAATTTAAGATCAACATCAAATCCATAAATGTATGAAGATCGAAATAATGCAAAATGTCTTTAGTAATCTTAAAATGATTTGTCCAATAAGTGCTAAAGGTGAGTGTCTTTAGAGCACTTCTCTAACATCTCTCACCGAATGCTAAACAGTATTAAAGAAAACTTGTTTTCTATCACTAAATGCTAAATAATATTAGAGAAAACCTTTATGTAACTCCCATATATCCCCTGGGAGGATATAAAATGTCACACAAAATAGAACTAAAACATGTCAAACAATTCAAAGCATTTAAAAAACTCAAGCAAACATACGTTACATATCATTAGATGTTGTTGTAAACAAAGCATATCAAACATATTGTACTACTCCAAATACATACCACAAGTTTCAAATCCATCATGTATTAAGGTTATTACAAACTATTAAACAAAACACAAAATACAGCATGTCTCATTACATTGAAATATAACTTAAACTTAAACACAAATATACATCTTCTAAAACAAAATACGTCCTTCTTTGGCCACTATGGTTGTTCCAGCCTGAGATCTTCTTATCAAAACCTACACGGAGGCAAAACCATTTTATTAAGCATATAGCTTAGTGAGGAATAACTAAATAAGATATAATCTAGCGACTGTTTTTGACAGTCATCTAGCATTCACATTCACTGATTCATGTCAAATCACATACAACCTTTAATTGTTCAAATTAAAGAACAATTCAACATTATTTGCATCAGAACAAAATATAATATATCAGAACATGATATACTTGCTTCAGAACAAAACTTACAATTATTCGAACAGAATACCATAATATCAAAATAGAATTTTAAAGTATCATAACAAAACTTGATTGTGTCACAACATAACTTGATTATATCAAAACAAAATTTAGTTGTATCATAACTGAACTTAGCTTATACCAAAATTGAACATATATCATAACACAAAACAAGTTAACCTGTTAATCCTTTTTACAGAAGTGGGTAACTGGACCAAAACAAAAGATACCTATGATTGGTATCACAGAACATAAGAGACTTATTTCTCAAAATCAGGGGACATTGTTGTGTCAAATATCAGGAGACGTCGTAATGTCACGTTACATAGGACACCTTTGTGTTAAGTTACAGGAGACACCTTAGTGTCAAGTTACGGAAGCAGCTGCAAACCCTTCTAAGTATGCTTATTTACCCACAACTAGGACTTGGCTGTTTTAAAGCAAACATTTCAGATTTCAGAATCATATGTGAAAGATATATTGCATATCATATGACTTATTCCATTTTGCTCACATAGGATATAATCTTCACATTTAATCCAACTTAGCATACCTTGTGAACATAAACATTTGTAATAATGCACCAATCAATACATTAAGTAAGTACACATTACGTGTAGTCACAAAAGTTCCCAATTCACAAACATTCACAACTAATTCATTACTCTTGTTCTTTAAATCACATTAGCATTCTTAAGTATACTTCATTCCTTTAACAATTCATAAGTTCAAAATTAGTTACTTTGCTATCAAATAAAACCTTCCTTAGGTTATCACCTCAATTAATAATCCAAACCTTATTTAGCCTTTAATTAACTTATTCCATATAAAACTAGGCTCATTTACACCGTTATAAAGTACCTTAACATTATAAAGTCCAATAATTGCCCAAAACTAGCCTTTTCTTCTTCCTAGTTACTTCCCACAATTGTGGGAATGAACCGTATAAATCCCATGATTGTGGGATGAGTGAATCGAAGGTGCACTCACTTACAACCTTTAATTTGTTTCCAAAATTTAACTTCTTCACTTCCATTCAACAAACCTTCTCCAAAGTCTATCAATTTCACTTCAATTCTACCTTATTTATGCTTCAATACCTCAAGTATCATATTCCATACCTCAATTGATAAGCAATTAAATACATATTATATCCAATTCAAGCATCAAATAATTCATATTATAGCATACAATCAAATTTATCGTTCCCTTACTTATTTAACTTCAAAAAACAATCCAAACTAGCCTTCCAAGCAATAAGAACAATCCAAAAATCTAAGTGAAACTACGATTCTCTTAACACCAAAAAAACAACGACATAGAAGATAGCATGTGATATCTTTCTAGATCCAATATCTTGAAAGAATCCTAAGTGAAATTGAAACAAAATTCAGATCTAAGAGACGGTGGATGGTTTCAGTGAAGATGCCAAAATGAAAGCTACAAAAACTTCTTGCAAGCTTAACACCTAAGTTGCTAGATGTCACTATCACAATATGACATTTTTCACCATTGCACATGTCCCATTTGTCCACCATATCAGCCACCAAATGTCTCAATTCTATTAGGCTATCAATTTTTTAAGCATGCCATTTGTCATTTAATTTCCCATGCCAGATGTCACTAATTCATAGGCTTAATCATTCAAATTTCAATATATCAACTTGTCTTACCACTTGACAATTTTCCTAGTCCAAATTTACATTTCATTCATCACTCTCTATTGGTAACAATTAATTTCAAGTTACTAATTATGGTCCATCAAATCAAAATTTAAAACATATACAATTTACAATCATATCAGAATTTCAACACCTATCACATTTACTTTAATGAACATGTAACATTTCTACTAGGGTGTAATTTGGGGCCTTACAGTTAGGATCAGCTTTATAAAGAAGAGTTAAGTCAATCATAGCTGAAAGATTAAAAATTCCTAATTGTTTGCAATTAGTATGAATCCTAAAACTCTCTCTTTTCCTTAGGTTATGATTAATCAACCTTGTAAGGACCTCAATACAAAGAGAAAAAAAGTTTGGAGCAAATAGGATCCTCTTGTTTGATATCTTGAAGTCCTTTAATGAGTTGTGTGGCCTGAAAATGAAAATGTTGTAAAAAGGAGTAGAAACCCATTGTCAATAAAAGAAATGAATACAAGGAGGAAATCAAAAGTATTAAGAGATTGTAGCACTAATGTCCAATCAACTAAGTGAAAAGCGTTGTGAAAATATATTTTCATTGAGCATATTTAGTAAAATTATTTTTATGATAATCCTTTTAAAACTCTTAAGCTAATAATATATTATGTCACAATAGATCTTTCATTGATAAACACACCTTGCTTGAGATTGATTATTGAAGGTAAAACTAGCTTAAGTTTAACAGCCAAGAGTTTTGATATAATTTTATTGCAACTAGTTTATAATCTCTAAATAATGAATGGTTAGAAAATTTAAGAATAAAGTAAATATGATTTTTTTCATACCTTATATGTTTTCCCACCATAGAAAAAATCTTATTGACCACTTATGTTTTAAGAGAACTCTAAACTTTCTAATAAAAGAGTCATTGGGCCTATCAGTACTAGCTACTTATTGGGATTGAGGCTAAATAAAACCTTCTCAATATCTTTAACAGAGAATGGTTTGATGAGAAGTTCACACTACTTCTTAGTATTTACTTTTGGTAAAAAGAAATTGATTATAAGAAGTTAGGAACAACTACTAAATGCAGTTCCTAATGTGTTAACATTGTAATATGATCATATAACACTCCTATAGAACACTCTTAAAATAGGAAAAGTGTTGAGCCCCGTTTCCGAAGCCTAACAATCCATCCGGAGTCATAAAGCGTGAGTGGGTGTCCTTAGAGGGTTATTTCAATGAACCCTCATTTTATTTCTATCAATCTTTTTCAATCCAACACCAAAAGCTACCAATTTTAGTGGAGAGGTAGAAATATTCAATAGGAGTCTACTACTTTAAGAATCACCTCATTTGGAGGTCAGATGAGGAAGTTATGACTAAAAGAATCCAATATGTTTATGTCCTTAAACATTTGGTACCTCTCTTGGAGCAATTACCATAACTTTTCTTACAGATGTCAGATTGAGTTCATTCTTAGACCATTTGAAAGAAGCCTTCGAGATATACAACTTTCATGAAGATCACAAAGCAAGATTATACATCTAAAAGGATCAAAAATAGGATAGAAGATGACAATACAAACTAAGATGGTCAAACTAAGACGATCCAAAACTAAGACAGTCAAACTAAGACGGTCCAAAACTAAGATGGTCAAACTAAGATCAATCACAATAGTTGTCACATACACACGTCCTATGCAACATCACAACCTATCAAGATCATAACTTTTCACTAAGATATCCAAAACTTACAAACTTTATATCATTGAAAAGTTAAAAAGATCATCTACAACTTCCAAGAAGACTATTTTTACCAATTCTACCTAGATCATTCCAAATTTTCCCCCGAAGTCATTACACAATTTTACCCATATGGAAAACTTGAAATATGAAATGTACACTACAAGATAATAAGAACATCCACCACAGAACTTCCTCAATACTCAATTCATTTCCAAATCAAATTGAAGTTCACACATAGCTTCCATACATAGCTTTAATTACATATCGACATTACATCAAAGTCTTAACCCAAGTTATAAAAATACATTAGATGCTCAATGTTCAATATGCTTATAAAGCTATTCGAAAGTCTAGCCATTAACTTAGCACAAAAGCTAACTATCTTGGAATTTATCCAATTTCTTTGTAAGGATCACTGATCTTCTCGATCTGCACCTGAGGAGTGGGAAAAATGTTGGATTGAGCTACAAAGCTCAGTGGCTAAGATATTTATAGCTATTAGTAACAAGCCACACAATCAAATATGTATATATGTGAATATTAATATTTACAACCATGTCATTTCTTAATCTAGCAAAGCAAGTTCATCATCCACAATTCCAATTCATAACTCAATGCATAATGCACAGATGTCATTATAGCTTAATATATCAAAATGCAAATGGAAAAATAATTGGCTCGAGGGTTCTATGGAGAAAAACAAAGAAATTGAGGTTTACTCTGTAAACAAAATGAGTCCACTTTTCGGATTTCGTAGGCCACAAGCGGGCAGCTGGAGAAGGCTTTATGTCGACGTGCACGTGACTACGAAACGGTTCCTCTCTCGCCTGTGCACGTGACTACGAAACGGTTCCTCTCTCGCCCAAACATAATCAAATTCCATGCTTAATTCAACCATTCCCAATCTCATATTCTCATGCTTTTACTTTATACAAAATGCCATGACTCAATGCAATGGCATAACATGATCATACATATAATTTAATTATTTTATCACAATGTCATACATCATAATGCAATTTCAACATCACAACATTTCATGCAAGTCATTTTAACACACCATACCCACACAAGGCATTTTACCCATTACACAATAGCTATAAATAAATTACCCACCTTATAACTCTTGAAAATCCAAATTCAATGGTGCCCTTCCTCTTGCTCTTGGGTAGGTTCTTGATTTCCTAACACAACCAAAATTTCCATTTAATTCCAATTCCAATGGAAATCCCCCAATTTCCATATTCAAAACAAATCCCTAATACTTCAAAATCACCACAATTGAATTTAACATAAATTAGGCCCAAACTTAACCTACCCATAGCCCATATAGGTTAGAAAATTCAAAACCTAGCTTAGAAACCCATCTTCTTCCTCCAATCATTCCCAACACAAAAATCCCTTTCTCTCTCTAAAACTTCTTCATTCACAACACAACCTATATCTTAAATAAACAAGAAGGAAAGATGAAGAACTTACCTTAAGAAGTTTGATTCTTCTCTTCTTTCCACGATTTTTCCTCCTTCTTCCCTAGCTTTTTCGAATTTTTCTTCTCTTCTTCTACTTCTCTCACGTTTTTCTCTCCCCCTCCATGGCTTTCACGATTCTCTCTTCCTCCTCCTTCTAATTTTAAGACACCAATTAGCCTATTCTTCCAATTATGGCCCTCACTTACTTGGGCTTTCCCATTTTATCCTTTTTTTGTCTTTTATGGCTCTACCCCCTTTTATCCACTAACTCCACATTAACTCTAGCTAAGTCCCAATCTTTCCAACAAAAATTTCAATCTTCATTCATGCCTACTATTTTAATGACCCAATTCTAAAAATAAATAATTACACTAACATACAAGCATAATAAATCATTAAACAAATAATAAGAAAATTTTAAAACAAATCAGGATCCAACAACTCTCCTCCCCTAAAAGAATTTCATCCTTGAAATTCTTACCTGAGTCATTGAAAAGGTGCGGATACTTCTCCTTCATTGCTTCCAGAGGCTCCCAAGTAGCCTCCTCTATTGAATGGTTACTCCTCATATATGAAATCGTCCCTTAATTGGACCTCTGAAAGTTGAACTATATGCGAAGGATTTGATCGGTACTTCCTCAACATCGATGCATAGAAGACATTGTGAACCTTAGACAATTCTACTGGCAAAGCTAACTTGTAGGCTAAAGGCCCAATCCTCTCAATGATCTCATAGGGGCCTATGTATCTTGGACTAAGCTTGCCCTTCTTACCAAATCTCAAAACTCCTTTCTGTGGAGAAGCTCTAAGAAACACTTTGTCTCCAACTTCAAATTTCATCTCTTTTCTATGTGCTTCCGTGTAGCTCTTCATTTTATCTTGAGCAGCTTTAAGTCTCAGTTTTACCAATTTAATCTTATCAACTGTAGCTTGTACCAATTTAGGCCCTAAAAATCTCCTTTCACCTTCCTCATCCCAGCAAATAGGAGTTCTGCACCTCCTACCATACAAAGCTTCATAAGGTACCATCTGAATTCTCGAGTGATAGGAATTATTATAAGCAAATTCTATTAAAGGCAAATGATCAT
>JANIPM010000003.1:23459590-23474824 GCA_027478405.1 Erythroxylum cassinoides
ATATTTCTCATTTCCACCAAAAGTTCGGGATCCAACACTTAACATCCATCTGATGTAACTCTATGTCATAATGAACTACTATTATCACTCCAAATGCATTCTTTGAGGATACAGGAGAGAAGGTAACATTAAAGTCAACTCCTTCTCTTTGAGTGAATCCTCTAGCAACCAAATGCGCCTTAAACTACTCAACTTGACCCTATGTGTCCTTCTTGGTCTTAAATAGCCACTTGCAATTGTCAGGTCTACAATGTTGAGGTAAATCGATAAGCTCCCATACCTTATTATACCTTATAGATTGTATATTATCCTTCATCGCTTCCACCACATATCTGCATGGGGTTCAGAAATGACTTCTGTAAAAGTTACTGGATCCACAACATGTCCTATGTCATAGCCTTTCTCACCCAAATAGATTGTGTAATCTAGTGAGATAGTAGGTCATCCCTCTCTGGTGGATCTGCACAACTGCATAGGTTCTAATACCTCATAAATTTGTTCCTAAATAGGCATAGATTCCTGTGTCTGCATAGGCATGGTACTTGGACCTTCATCCACCGAACCTGACTGTATGAGAAGCAAATACATAATAATCGTAGTTCCTTTTATCTCCTGGATGGTATGAGGATCCTCCCTCATCATGGACATCGTATTCTAGAAACTTAGCCATCGGTGATTCTACTATTTTGGCCTCTCCTTCCCTACAGTAAAATTTGTAGCCCTTATAGTGGTCGGGATAACATACCAAATAGTAACGAGTGAAACGGGGTTGCAATTTGCTCTTATAAGGATTATATAACCTTACCTCAGTAAGGCAACCCCATACACGAATGTGCACAAGGCTTGGCTTCTATCATTTTCAGAGTTCAAAAGGCGCCCTAGATACTAACTTACTTGGGACTCTATTAAGATATACAATAACATCTTGATGGCTTCTCCCTAAAGGTATTTGAGTAGGTTAGTCCTGCTCTACATTGACCTCATGTCTTTTAGGGTGCAATTATGCCTTTCGGCCATACCATTTCGCTCAGGACTACCTAGCATAGTAAAATGAGCCACTATTCTAACTGATTCCAATTACCTGGTAAACGGACCATTTTCTTCTTATCCTGCAACTCTATGTATGCCATAGTATTCCCCTCCCCTATTAGATCTGACAATCTTTATTGAATTTTCCAACTAGTTCTCAACCTCAGTCTTAAAGATCTTGAACTTATCAAGAATTTCAAACTTTTTCTTAAGTAAGTTAACATAATCATAACAGGAATAATCGTCCGTAAATGTCAGAAAATATCTAGCATTGCATAACGTGACTGTATAGGGAGCACTAACATCTGTATGTATGAGGTCTAATAAACCAGAAGCATGAGTTGACCCCTTTTTCTTTATTTTGGTCAGCTTACTCCAACAACAATTGATACATATTTCCAGATCACTGAAGTCCAGAGTTGGGAGAATGTTATCTTTTATTAATCTCTCAACCCTCTTCCTGAAAATGTGGCCAAGACATTTATGCCACAACATGTACGATGTTTTCTTTATAAAGGTTTTCTTTCGAAAAACAAGTTTGACAACATAAGAAGAGACATACATTTTGTTAGGAGTAAGACATATTCTATATAATCCGTAGGATAAGAAGACAGTTTCGATATATCTTGTATTGATAGAAATATTTACAACTAAAGTATCAAATACAAAACGATATCCCTTTTTATCCAAAACTGATACAGAGATCAAGTTCTACCTAAAAGACAGCATATAAAACGTGTTTTGTAAAACTAATACAAATCCTATATCGAGGTTCAAACATACATCTCTTGCATACAAAACATCCACCTCTTCATTGTTACTGATCATCAGCTTCTTCTCTCCTTTAGTCGGCCTTATATGAACCCTTACATTATGGAAGCAACATGGTTAAAAGCTCCACTATCTAAGCACCAAGAACTTGATGTGGTTATAGCTACATTGGATTCATGAATCATATAGGTTGATGAGTTACCTAACAATTCCTGTTTAACTTTCCACAACTTGTACTTCTCGCAATCGGCCTGCCTATGCCCCATCTTCTTACAGAAAAAGCACCTTATACCCTTTAGGTCAAGTGGCCCCTTAGCAATGTTGGACTGTCTAGTCTGAATCTTTAGAGAGGGTTTGAGTTTCTTACCCTTACCTTTTGTAGTTGCAAACATGGCTGTATGAAGAGAACTCTTAATCTTCTTCTCTGCTACAACACGTCAGGAAATCAAGGCATTGATGTCCCAGGCATCATTCTGAGAGATATAGGAGGTAGCCAACATCTTAAACTCTTAAGGGTGAGTATTTAGTGTCTGACGCACTAAGAGGTTATCAAGAATTGGTACATCAAGTTCCTTCAACCTAGTTTGAAGGTGAATCATCCTAATAATGTACTCTCGAACGCCTCCTTCTCTTGTATACTTCATGGAGAATAGCTCTTTAATCAAGGTACTCTATTCAACATGAGAAGACACCTTGTATCTATAGGAAATGCCATCCATAAACTCCTTCGCTATGGTTCTAACCCGTAATCCACTCAAAAGATGATCTAGGATCGACCTCTTGATGGTCAAATAGCACATCCTATTTGACTGTTCCCAATAGCTGCTTTATCAGCTTCTGAGCTGATATCTGTAAGTTGAGAAGGTCTCTCGATGTGCATCACCATATTGACCTCAGCCATCTCTAGGGCGAACTCTACATCCTTCTTCCATTTCTTGAAATTGAAACCATTCAAGGTCTCAATCATGACAGCTTTGTTGCTTACAGAAAAGGTGACTGCAAGATAGAAAAGACAATGTAAAAATCAGTTTAAATGCAGGACAACAGCGATAATAGTATCTATACAGAGAATTCGATCACACACATTATGAAACATCTGTGGGCTGAATACATAATATATGCAATTAGACCTTCATATAAAAACGATCAGAGTACAAACTATCAACTCTCATGATACTACCAACTATAGGTGAGTAGATCATTCAAGCAATAGCCTTCTCCCATCTAATGCTTTTATGTACATCTCAAAATCTCATATAAGGTCAACACTTATGGGCAGAATAACCAAACATAAGACCAGACACATCCCCCATCATGCACGCGATACAATCTAAGTACTGACTTGAAAGACCACTGTGGTGACTACAATCTTACCAGTACCCAAAAAGACTACAAACACAAAGGATACATCTTTATGTCATCCTCACATTCTATATGGGCATAATGTATATGAAAATCAGTTATAAATGCAAAAAAAAAACCAAATGCATAGTCAAATAATCACATACTAGTAATGAAAATATTGTCTTTAAACTTTATTTCACATTCTCAACGAGAGTGACTATCATACTTTCCCGAATGCCAAACTACCACACGAGACATGAAACCTTAAGTGTCTCCTTCATGTGTGGTTCGAAGCACGAAAATGCACTTAAAACCAGCTTTAAGAAGCTTTAAAAACTTTTCTGGAAACCAATTACCAATGTAATAAATTCAGAAAAATTGAAAAATTAATTCAAAAATTCCCTAACTTGGAAATTGACTCAAAAGGACCTGAGGCACCCTTACGGTAATTCTAAACATTTTCTTTTTCTTAGGTGTTGACATTAGCACAACATTGTGCATTGATGTCAACTGACGTCACCTTGCGTTAGGCCACGAGGCACGTGCATTACACGCTCGTTGGCCGACGTGTGTCAGATGTGTCTGGCACGTGTCCCGCATGTGCCTCCCTCATACATACTCACCTGCATTGTACAACGTGTACACACGCGCCGACATATGTCCTCTTCCCATCCGTCTATGTGTCGGGACATATGGTGGGTGCATGCATCACATGCACGAAACTGTCATGAGCCTGCGAGGTATCAAGCCGGGTAAGGCGCATGTGCATCCATCACCCTGTGGAACCACGCATTGCACGCGCCAACCTTAACCGCCTAATTGCGTTGTTGTAGCACAGTCGGGTGCATGCAATGAACATGCTCGACGGTGCTATCACCCTCCTCCGATATGGAGGGAAATCTCTAGTGATCTCGAAACCCTATTTTGCCCTTTTGGGCCTGTTTTAACCCGTTTTTTATAGCTAACCTTATGTATAACATTTTTGCGTGATCATATACACAAAAAAATCAAAAAATGAATCAAAAATAGATGAAAACCATAATGGATGAAAACTGAAAAACTTTCACTTCTGGCAACCTGATCACATAACCACTCTGGTACTACTTGTAATACGTAGGATAGACCTTATTACGTGTTCCAGATCGTTCATGAAAGGGTAAAAATGAAGGAAACGTAGAGTACCTAATTTCGATTCCATCTGAACTTCCGAAGCAATTTTCAAGGCCAAAACAAGTTCCAATCTCCCGGGACCTTTACAAAAAATTTTCACAGACACGCAGTTAACACCTGTCTACATTTTTCTCAAGATATAAGCATTTTTAACGGGTCAGAGGATTCGTATACTTACGAATGAAATGAGCAACTGTAAGAAACCTGAATTTTTATATATAGCTTCTATATCGAGTTTTCCCATCACAAGCTCGATATGAGTCTAATCTATACTAATCGGGATCTATTTTTTTACCAAACTTCAACCTATTGATTTAGATAATTTATTGGATAATGATCTATAACACATAAAAGACTTATTAATGGATAATTTTTATGTATTTCATGAAAATAAACTGTTTATACTGACAATTTACTAGTTAGAAATAAGGTTACGTACTATTGAATCTCTTTAGATCCCGCATGTTAACAAAACATTTAATGAGAGTTATTATTGTATTAAAAAAGACAAAAATCAACATACTCAGTATACAAAGTTTATCACTTTTTGGAAGTTTGGGAAGGGTCATAATGCATGCAACCTTTAATTTGTATTTTTATAAAGAGACTATTTTTGTTATAGTCACAAAGAATAAATTGGTAAAACTCACCTTCTATTTAATATAGAGATATTAATAGACCGACCCATGAATTTAAATTTAGGTATTTTTAATTGATCGACCTATGAGTCAAATTAGATCATGACCAATCCCTTCATCAGTTATTCTGTCTAGTCAAGAGTTGTTTTGGACGTTTTTCAAACATTAGCATTCATTTTAAACATTTTGTAAATGTTAGAATTTATTTTGAACGCTTCAAAATATTGGAGTTCAATTTATATTTTAGTGTAAATGTTAGAGACTAAATTGTTCTTTTGGCCTGCAAATTTAAGGTAAAGCAAGTTTAAGAAGTATTTAAAAAATATACAAAGTAAATGCTAGGTATTTGTTGATCTTGGAATTTATATTTAATTTGTCTAACATTTTCATTACAAAACAGAAATGCTGTCTTTTGGAAAAAAAAAGAAAAGAAAATGGGACAGGCCCATACCGGAAGATGTCGATGTCGGGACGCTGCTTCTCAGCTAACATAAAAGGCCAATGGCATAGCATGTGCCCATGGATATTCTTATCATATTTATGAAATAATGTCGAGAGGTGACGCATGGGAAGGATTGTTTGGGATATTCTTTTCACTTGACAAGTAATTTTAGATTTTAATGACCTAGTAATTCATTTATGAAACATTTTAATTAAGATTTATAGATAAGCGCATAAAATATTTCAAATACTCCTTATTAAATTAAATAAATTCTGAAATTACATTACTTAAATATATTTTTAGTATATATTTATATAATTCATATTTTAAAAAAGCCAATCTCATAAAGTTATATCTAATACTAAAGTCACTGTCTAAAGTGGGAGTTCAGATCTTATGTCTCAGTCCATTCCTGTCCAGCCTTATCTAGCCAAAAACATGTAGTGGTTCTGATGTCCAAAATGTAAACAGTAAAGAAGTAACAAAGAAGCTAATCACCCTTCTATAAATAAAAAGACGACGTTTTTTTGCTAAACTGGACTGAACTAGAGAGAGGATCTGATCTCCCAAAGTGAAAGCGGTGAGATATAAAGAAAGGCTCTAAGGCATGCAATGAGGTACAGGTGAGTTGGTAATTAGTTTTTCTGGTTTAAGTGAAATCATAATTTCGAATAGTTTTTATGTATATAATTGTTTAAAATTTAAGATTAGAGTTTTATTTTTCACAAATACCTATCCGATTTGAACAAAAATTAATATAAAAATAGATGACTTAAAGGTGTCTTCTCGTAATTAAATTCTTCCTACAATATTTCGTAAGTTCAATAAAAAAACTCTAAGGTCAAGGGTCATACATATCTTTAAGAAGATAATCGAGACACGTTTCTAAATTGAGCGACATCTATTGCTTGAGAAAAACACAATGAAATAAACCAACCGAGATTTTTTCGCAGCAATTTGTACACTTTTAAGCTGAAAGCCTCGACGTGGAGAAGCTTTGTTTAGGTTGATGTCCCCTTTCGACATAAATTCGGAAATCAGACTAATGAGTGTCCTAAACAAAGAGTAATCCTACCAAAATTTACTGTGTGTGTTTGCAGTTTTACAACGTACTGGAAGTCCTGCACGCCACAAACACAGATGAAGTCAAAGATTGGGTGGTCATTGTTCAACAATAGTTTATGACAAAACACAGAGAAAATGTTTATTATCATTTTCACCGATCAGTGATCAATTCCTTGTCTTATACCCTGTTTTGTTTGTTTCTGCTGGGCACTGGAGAGCCTCTCCTAAAGTCATGCTCTTTCAAGTTTCTCTTCACCATATGGAAGAGAACTTGTAGATCAGTTCTGGGATTCGAGGAATATTGATAAATAAATCGTAAAGGCGGTGTCTTTGGACGCCAAGCTCGAGCCTTTTTGGGTAGTTTTGTGGGGCTTGTTGAGAATGACTCGGGAAGATAACATTGAAGAGTGCAGTGTGAGATTGACGGGTCGTGTTAGTAGTGGTGGTGGTATCGAAAGAGTAGGAAGTGACTCGAGGTGGGTGGATGGGAGTGAAGTGGATTCGGAGTCACCACCATGGTCTCTTCTTGATGAGAATGATCAGAGAGAAGGATATAGTTCCTACGGATCTGCGAGGAGGAGGCTAGCAAAGAAGCCCAAAAGGGTTGATTCATTTGATGTTGAAGCCATGGAGATTGCTGGTGCTCATCACCACCATCCCAAGGTAATACCAACTAGTTAATCATGAAAAGACACGAGTTTGCTGTCGCATTCAGTTTTCTTTCTTCTTTTTAAATGGACACGCCTCCTTTATGTCATTGAGATATGGACTTAACTATTATGTTACGAGCTAATCATGAATTAACTATAAATCTACGACTGTGCCCACTAAAATCATCCTGATAACTGGATGTGGCATGTTGTATGGGATTAGCTTTAAGGGACAACTTATTGTTTAGAAGGAAGATACCTAAGTTTGGTCTCACTCGGCTTTCTTACTTAACGTTTGGAGTATTTGACCTATAACGGTTTGATTTTGAGAACAGAACTTAGAACATGAAAGACTTTAGCTGGGAAATTGTGGGGAAGAACACAAATGTTATCTCGTTTACTCTCGACGTCCATAGTTCACCACAATTTGTCAGACACTTCCTTTTCATCTTTCCACGCATCTTCTTGCAATAATGCTATCAATAAACGTGACCTTAGAACGGGTGTATACAATGTTTAGTAGAAGAATTAATAGATTTTTTTTCATCAAGAGAGGGCTTAGTGTGGAGCAGTCGAAACATAAGGAGCGTGTATCAGTTGTGAATATGATTGAATCGGATTGTTAAACAGTGTATTTGCATGAGCGACCAATCACTCTTCAAAATCAAGCCAACACATTTTTTATTGGAATTGCCTTGAGAAAATAAAATTTTTGTTTCCAAATGTGAAATTTTCAGCAACTAAATTTGTTACTTTGAAACACCAGGATATCTCCCTTTGGCTCACTCTGGGATTAGCCTTTCAAACACTCGGTGTTGTTTATGGTGATATGGGCACAAGCCCTTTATATGTGTTTGCTGATGTGTTCAGTAAGGTGCCCATCAAGTCAGAAGTTGATGTCTTGGGGGCTTTATCAACAGTCTTATATACAATTGCCTTACTTCCCTTGTCAAAATACATTTTTGTAGTGCTCAAAGCCAATGATAATGGAGAAGGTAATTGTGTTCTTGCTAGATTTTGTATTCTGTCTGTGTTTTCTTTCAAATAATTTTTTAAGCATGTCTTTCTAATGCAAGGATTGCTGGACTGTAGGAGGAACATTTGCTCTTTACTCGTTGATTTGCAGATATGCCAAGGTTAATATGCTGCCAAATCGGCAGCCAGCTGATGAACAAATCTCAAGTTTTAGACTTAGATTACCCACTCCAGAGTTGGAAAGGGCTTTAAACATAAAAGAAGCATTGGAAAGAAAATCATTCATGAAAACACTTCTCTTGCTGTTGGTACTGATGGGAACTTCCATGATTATAGGGGATGGCATCTTGACACCAGCAGTATCAGGTTTAACCCGTCTGTAATTCATTAGTAACAAAAATAGCTTATGTTTTAAGATACATTGAACTAAAATGCTCATACT
Organism: Erythroxylum cassinoides; assembly: GCA_027478405.1. NCBI lineage: Eukaryota > Viridiplantae > Streptophyta > Magnoliopsida > Malpighiales > Erythroxylaceae > Erythroxylum > Erythroxylum cassinoides. Next base: position 23,468,117 of record JANIPM010000003.1, read on the forward strand.
TGTCTTTGATGCTCATCTGTGACTGCAATTCTTTATTCTTTCAGTGATGTCCGCTGTGAGTGGCCTGCAGGGTGAAATACCTGGATTTGGTACAAGTAGGTATTTTTGTTTTTTCATTTATTTGTAGATACCATTTATACTGTGGCGAAGAACTGCGGGACTGAAATACCATTGAAAATTAAAGATTTAAATCTTGTATGACCAGAAGGTTTTTTTTTTTTTGGCTATATTCCCTGGAATGTTATAGCACTGAGGTAACTTTTATGGGTGTGCAAAATTCAGGCCGACTGCTGGCTGCTCATTTTGGTGTTTTTGTAGTTTACTATCTTTTGAATAATCTAATGCTACCAATATGGCTCTGTTATATAAATCTTATACCACGACTAATATTGGCTAATTATCCATTTGTTCATATGCACTATTTTCTACCAAATGTGTTTGAGAAAGTAATCCAGTAGAAGCACTGCTGAACGTATAAAGCTGCAGATTGTACTTCTTTCCCTATAAGCTGATTGATGTCGTTCACAGGTGCTCTTGTTATTGTTTCAATCATCCTCCTTGCTGGTTTATTCAGCATACAACGATTTGGGACAGGGAAAGTGGGTTTCATGTTTGCTCCTATTCTCTGTCTGTGGTTCTTTTCTCTTGGTGCCATTGGAGTTTACAATCTAGTGACTTATGATGTCAGTGTTCTGAGGGCACTCAATCCAGCATACATATATCTTTTCTTCAAGAAGAACAGTGGTAATGCATGGTCAGCTCTCGGCGGATGCGTTTTGTGTATTACTGGTACTCCTTTTTGTAAAGCTAGATAGGTTATATATACTATTTCATTGAACTATTAATGAAGTTCTTATGAGATATCAATCAGGGTTGCTGAAAGGCCACTGTCCAGTGCTTCTTTCTTGAAGTAATGCTTCTTCTCATATGTCCTTCCCTAGAAAAATTCTCTTGAATTGGCCCTTACTGAAAACCTGGTTGAAAGAAGAATAAACACAGAAATGTGCTGCTTTGTGAGCTGGTTCTGAGTGGAGGCATTTTGCATATGACATCGAGTTATTTTAGCTTATATATATATTTCCAACACTTTTGAAGCCTGTATTATAGGACCATTAAGAAAGGCCTCTTTAAAGATGAGTTTGTTAATTGTGTTTGCAGGTGCAGAAGCAATGTTTGCTGATCTCGGCCATTTCTCTGTACAAGCCATACAGGTCTGGAAAATAATGCTATTCCTTCTCTGAATAATCACAAGGTGAATGTTCCTCAGCTATATTATATTACTTGCACAGATTGCTTTCACTTGCTTCGTCTTTCCCTGTCTTCTCTTGGCTTATATGGGCCAGGCAGCATATCTGATGAAGTACCCTGACTCTGCAAGCAGAATTTTCTACAATTCTGTTCCAGGTAACTGTTACAAACATATTGATTGTTAGTATGGTTCATGCTTCCTACAAAATGCTTCAACCTGTAATTGTGTTTTCATAAAAAGCTCTTTAATGCTTTCAATTGAATAAACAGATAGTCTCTTCTGGCCAGTCTTCGTTATAGCAACCCTTGCTGCAATGATTGCTAGCCAAGCAATGATTTCTGCCACCTTTTCATGTGTTAAGCAAGCCATGGCACTTGGATGCTTCCCACGGCTGAAGATAATTCACACCTCAAAAAGGCGGATGGGTCAAATTTACATTCCTGTGATAAATTATTTCTTGATGATCATGTGCATATTTGTCGTTTCCATCTTCCAAAGCACCACGGATATCTCTAATGCATATGGTTAAGTATTGTATCTTTTGCTGCTTCCATCTTATAAGAGTCTTCCGGAATCGTAAATCATGCAAATTTTTTCTCAATTATTTATTCTGTTGATTGTTCAGAAACAATGAAAGGTTGTGGTATAGTTATACAATAGATACTGTAAGTTACTTATAATATCAATTTGCTGCATTTTTTTGTCCTTGGATATTGGTAGCTTTTACTCTATTCTTTATCTCATTCTCTCTCTAGTTTTAAGGTAAATTCTTTATTTTTTCCTTCTACTTTATTGCTGCCTTAGCTTATGTTTTGCTGCTGCCAACTAATTTCCAGTGGCAATGCTGCTGATGTGCAAAAGTCATGGAAAGTGATTTTGTCTTGTTTCTTGTTAACTTTAGGTCCTGTTCATAGAGGGACGAGATTATTTCACGAATTCTCTTATGGCAAATATTCTGACACAATTTATTGTTGTTCTTGTAGGTATAGCTGAAGTTGGTGTAATGATGGTGAGCACCACCTTGGTGACTCTTGTGATGCTTCTTATCTGGCAGACCAACTTGTTTCTGGCTTTGTGTTTTCCGCTTGTGTTTGGCACAGTAGAGCTCATTTACATGTCTGCAGTTCTATCTAAAATCAAAGAGGGCGGTTGGCTTCCACTTGTTTTTGCTACTTGCTTTCTGTGTGTGATGTACGTTTGGAATTATGGAAGTGTGCTCAAGTATAAAAGTGAGGTCAGCGAGAAGATATCCATGGATTTTATGCTTGAGCTTGGTTCCAACCTTGGGACTGTACGAGTGCCTGGAATTGGTTTGCTATACAATGAGCTTGTACAGGGCATTCCCTCTATTTTTGGACAGTTTTTACTGAGTCTTCCAGCTATCCACTCTACTATAATATTCGTGTGCATCAAGTATGTTCCTGTTCCTGTGGTTCCTCAAGAAGAGAGGTTTCTTTTCCGAAGAGTTTGCCCGAAGGACTACCATATGTTCCGGTGTGTTGCTCGATATGGTTACAAAGATGTCAGGAAGGAAGATCATCGTGCATTCGAGCAACTTTTGGTTGAAAGCCTTGAGAAGTTCCTGCGTAGAGAAGCTCAAGATCTTGCATTGGAGAGCGGCCTTCAGGAAATGGACGGCGGTTCAGTGAGGTCAAGAGATTCTGGAGCCCCAACTGGTGATGCCTATGACGAGCTTAGGATTCCCTTAATGCATGATGGAAGACTTGAAGAACAGGGAAGTACTTCAGAAGAAGTTCCCTCTACATTGCCATCTAGCATCATGTCCTCAGATGAAGACCCCAGTCTGGAGTATGAACTTGCAGCCCTTAAAGAAGCAATTGATTCAGGATTTACTTATCTACTTGCTCATGGAGACGTCAGGGCAAAGAAGAATTCAATTTTCCTGAAGAAGCTAGTCATCAATTATTTTTATGCCTTCTTGAGAAGAAACTGTAGAGGAGGCACTGCCAGTCTAAAAGTACCTCACATGAATATCTTGCAAGTTGGGATGACATACATGGTCTAGGATGACATACATGGTCTAAGACTCCGAAGTAGTTTAGCTAGCCGAATCTGTAGGAACATTTTTAGCCACCTATTGAGGCTTCTAGACTGAAACCATTGTCCTGGGTTAGAGATTTCAATTCTCTTGCAACTCCACAACATTATCTTAAAATGATTTTAGTCCTTGGGATGTTGAGGAACAGACATAAAAATGCATGAATAGTTTTCATTTGATATATTTTGTTCTTCTCAGGCATAAATAGCTTAATTTTCTACTCCTTTGTCCTGTAAATTACTGTCAACAAATACAACATAGTCAAAGCTGAGACTAAGACGTAAGAGGGGTTATATTTCAATTTTGAAAGCAACAAACAATTTACTGGCCGGAGAATGGAGATGAATCATGATGGGCCTTGGACTGGTTGATATAAGAGTTTGGTCCATATTAGCAGCACACCTTTTTCTTGTCTTGTTTTCTGGAACCTTTTGCTCTTCCATTCGTCCTTATGCAGTTGTTGGGAGATGCACGTGTGTGGTAGGGAAAGTTGCTAAAGTCCCTGGGGTCGATTCAGGTTGTCGGATATAGCAAAAGCAGTGGCAAAAGGGAACAGCACTAAGAACTCTTCTGTTGCTTATCCCTCAAGACTCTACCTTTGAAGCTGCAATTTGCTACATGACATTGACGCAACACAACTTGTAGATTTTTTAAGAATTTTCAAATAAAAATTCCAACATGAACATAGCCACAGGAAGGTCAGGAGGGAATATCCCAATTCCAAAGAGTATAGAATTGTGCTTACTCACCTTTTCTGTCTTGGTTAAAGTGGCATGTACAACAGACATGTTACCCAAAGCAAAGATGATTTACGTTACATTTTCTAAGGGTTCATAGTAATATTTACACCATTTAACGGCAGAAAAGGAATGAGATTAAGAGTAACATAACGTGACAGACTTCATTTGCTGATGTATAGTTTTTCTTTTCTTAAGAAAGAAGGCTAAGGTACGTGGAGATTGGCACTTGGGAAATGAAGGAAAGCAAACTCCTAAGCAGCCGAGGAATTGGCTAAAACAGACTTTTCAACCACACATCTGTCTCCACTCTTTCGTTGTGGAAGGAAGAGTGACATGAGGCAGGATAGGGATGAGTTGCAATGAAAAGGTAAAATAGGGAATACAGGCCATTGCGTCATCACTTGGGGGACCAGCGTAATTGTTTGACACGTCCTTTGGAGACGTCACAATTCACAAAGATGTTAAGATATGTCTACTTGTCATGCCCACGAGTGTTCATGTTAGGTCATGAGAGTGACTGAGTTGGAGGCAGCGGTGGAATGTGGTGAAGGATCAGGAGGAGCCTTATTTATCTGTCGCACTTGATTAATTCAAACACAGCCCTCTAATTGTGTGTGTGTGTTATAAAATTAACATATCATGAACTACTAGTTGTTGGTTTTTCAGTTGTTCACTCCACCATAACAATAATTAATTTAGAGCTTGGAGTTTCCTGCAGAAGTTGGCAGATGGGACATAGGCCCTTTCAGCTTTTTATTTTTCCAAGTTCTGTTGGATTTTGAAGTTCAGCCGTCTGTGTGGAGACTCAAGACGACGGATTGAGAGTAAAGTTGATGCCAATTAAAAGTAAATGATATCTTAGTGACATTGGTGATTAAGTATCTTTAGTCTTAGCATAGTCTATCTTACGATACTAAAAGCAATGTGGAAGTTTGGTATGTGTTTATTACTATGGTCCACTTTGGAGTAGCATTTGACACCAATTACTGGTGTGTTTCTTCCTTGGGATGCACTATAATTGTTGCATTGACTCTTAATTTCATGACAAATTGATTCAATTTTGGTGTTCAATCATATGTTTGATTCCAATCCATCAACAATTTCTTTAAAAGGATTGGCTGCGTAGTGACGGGAAGCTCTTTGTTAATGCTTGCATCATTTGTCATGCGGGTGTTGCTCGTTTTCTTCAAGTCCTCCATACTCCTAAGGCTCATCTGTTCTGGTCAAAAGAAGATTGACAAATCACTGAATCTTTTCTCCTTCTAGACTATACAATTCGCAAAAATCAAGACTCTTTCTTAAAATGTTCATATGTGGGGAAGGTGTGTGAGGGGACCATACTATAAAGAATATATAGTGGTCCAAAGGTCCAACTTTTTGGCTTTGGCGTGGCGTGGGAGTTCTATAACCTGCTCAGCACGTAATCAATTTTGTTCTTCAAAAGCCTCTATTTTGACGTAGACATAGTTCTTCTATGAAACTTTAGGGCTTGATTGGTAATTTGATTTGAGCCATCAATGCAATACCAGTTGGGATATAATCTATGGATGGAAGCAACTTACATTTACTTATTCAGAAGTCTGTATTTATCCAGCGTTTCGTGAATATACTATTAATGCTTTTAGTTGAGATCTTAGTCATTCTCTGCCGGTGAATGTTTGAAGTTAACATAGACGTAAGATTACAGAAAGAGGAGGACCGGGGCTTTCACCGGTTAGAATTATAGCTGAATTCGTTGGCAGCGTACCATCTCATTTCTTCAGTGATGAACTGTTTTCAGGCTTCCCACCCCATTGTCATGGGTATCACGAACTACTTGCGCAAAATTAGTCTGTTGTTCATCGTCATGTTTATCGGAAGAACAATAGATGTGCGGACTGGCTAGCTACCCATGCAGTTCCTTCGGATATCGGCTTTACTATTTTCGATTTCACACCTATCAGGTGCCACTGCATCCTCCTAAAGGATCTATCGGAACTCTGCTTCTCGCGACTGGTATTGTAACTTTCTTGTATTTCCCCTTTAATTAAAAATAAAATAAAAAAGATTACAGAAAGAGGAGAACAACAATTATTACAAAGATCCTCGACCTATTTCGAAAGAAGAGTAAAAGGTATGGTTGTTGAGAAACTTGTCACAACTTGACCTTGATTCCTGTTCATATTGCATTTCAAAACACTAGTTGATAAAACTTGCTAATGAATTCTAAGACATGCGAGGGAATGATGACTGAACACACTTTCTGCCTACCCAAATTAGCTTTCATTGTTCCAAAAACTGAGAATCATGGTTAGTGAAGAACTGTGTCAAGGATTCATCACCTTTCTAAAGAGAATTGGTTCGAAAGTTTGGAATACCCTATAGAATTATGCATAAACGATTGATCAAGTCTAAAGAGGCTAAAAATAATAAACCAAAAAGTCAATCTCAATCCCCTTAAGATCTAACATAGAATGTAGAATATTTCTATATCTGTATTTATTATGTAGAATATTGTATTCTTTTGTATAGTATAGAACAATGTTATGAATATTATACTGAACTTAGTATCGGATTAGGTTCTGGTACGGTACTATACCAGTACCGATTAATACCAGGTACTGTTTCGGGTAATTTTTTAAATTTATAAAATAATCCCTAAATTTTTTAAAAATTACAAA
>JANIPM010000003.1:23488184-23502241 GCA_027478405.1 Erythroxylum cassinoides
TAGTTTAATATAATTATATTTAATAAATTTTAAATTTGATAATATTCATATTGAAAATATATATACTTTTTAATATACATGTGAAAAATATTATAATAACTTTAAAAATATGTAAAGATAATGTTTAGAATTAAATTCAATTAAATACATATTTTTTACTTTTTATTATTAATAAGTTTATATCTATGAGAGTTAAATGATCTTTTTTATTTTAATTTATTAGAAATATGTGAAAATAACAGTAATAAAAAAATATTTATTATATCAATTTTATATTATTATGATTTTTAAGATATGATTAAAGTAAAGCAAAAAATTGTAGAACATTTTTAATAATTATTTACCCTAATTGTAGATAATAATTCTTTATCGGTCATTTAAAGTTATTAATAATTTTTAATAATTGTAGAACATTCATAATCCTATGTTTTAAACATAAACATAATATCCTAATGTTATGATCGTGAAGATATTAGGATAATAATAATAAAAAGATATTATTATCTTCGGTCATAACTTTAGGAACAACAACATTTAAAACATTATTCATATAAAAAGTGCCCTTAACAAATAAAGAATCAAAGTAATTCAAGACAATGTCCTTCGTATCTTCACGATCATCTTACCAATCAACTTTTTTATTTTGGATCTTAAAAATTAATATTACCTTTTTTCTTAAAAAACTTGAAGAATGAAAAAGTTTTATATTAGTATTCCCTATAAACACTTTAAATGTTGCTTTTTCATAATTTAGATTCATTATATAGCTGAAGAGCTAAATTTTTCTTTTGATATTGAGATATTTTACTATAAAATAAACTACCAAATACCAATCATAGATCTCCAATCATAAAGGACTTGTTTTTATCCAAATACTATTGAACAAATTAGAATCCTATTTCTCCTTAACAACATTAGATGTAAAATCCTCCCTTAGCCAGACATTTTTAAGATGAAAATACTTAGCACAATTAAAATGTTGCATACCATCCACCAGTAGTATAATAATTACCATCCACCAATAGTAAATAATAAAGTGATCAAAAGTTAGAGTACAAAAACCAAAGATTACCATACGACCAAAGAGTGTGAACTAGTCAAAGTCAACCATAGTCTAATTAATTATTTCTCATTAATTAATTCTCTTTTTTAAGTTGTGAAACTTTAAGGAGAATCTCTAACAAATTGCATCTAATTATGTGTTATTAAATAGTAAAATGAAGGGATTTTTTCAATCGGAAGGGTTGCTCCTAACGGTCAAACGAATGCCTAATATGGGATCTCCTTTTTTCTAATAATTAATATGAGATCACCTTATGAAAGTTATTAAGGCACCATTTTGGATGATCATGCAAAATAAAGATGGCTTCCCAGCCACTTCCTTCCCTTTTTGTTAAAAATCTTAAATGACAAGAGAAATTTTAATAATCAAACAATTCCATATTAGTGCTCAACTCCTCTATAAATGGTTTTTATAGCCACCTCATTCCATTCTAGCCAGCCAATTTGATCAGATGTCAAAGTCAAATTTCCAATTCACATCGTATTTCAACAATCTCTTTAAGGAAAATTAATCAAAAAAATTAACTAAATAACTAAGCAAACTACAAAGAAACATAAAAGTATAGGTAGCTTCTCGTAATAAACGACATAATGCACCATCCCCGATTGGTTTCTTTAGTTTCTTCATTCATTCTAAAGATTTTTAGACATTTATGAATACCCAAATTTTCATATAACTCTACCAAATATTCATGTTACTATTGCAATCTTATTCTTATAAGAACTTCAATGAAGTTGATTGGCCCAAATAACATGCCATAAATTTGAATCCAAAAGCTAACATGAAAAGTTTCATTAACAATGGTTCTTTTCTTAGGGTTAGATGATTGAGAATCAAAAGAAAGCTATTACACGTCCTTAGACCACCTTCTTTAACCCTTGGTAAGTCCACAAAGTGGTAAAATTAAAACAAGAAACATTGAGAAGACAATTCATTTATATTGTTATCTTTTTTTAATTTCCAAATACTAGTCATTTTATTTTACATAGCATTAAAATTTATGATCTTCCCAATCAAAAAATGACAAATAAGACTTAATTCTACCTTCAATTGATTCCTTCCATCATCAAACTTTAGGAGTAGGAGGTCCTCTCCCTTATCTTCTAGTAAGAACAAGCCTACTAAATAAGGATCTGTAACAATAAAATAAAAGAGCATAGATAAAACTAAAATTAAAACAAAATGAAGAAACCAACTTTCTAATGAGAAGAGGATGAAAAGTCTTTTGGTAAGCAGAGGGGAAAATTCACAAGTCTTTTTTTAAAACTATTTTAAAACTTTTATCTTCCTTTGTTTTGAGGTCGTAAATACTATGATAGGTTTACAATTAATCGCCCTTATTTATAAACGTAAAAATAAGCATAAAACCTCTTTAAAGTGACATTATTTTATGCAAAAAATTTATTGATATGAATTTTGTATGTAATCTTAAAATTGCTTGCTTTCCACTCCTTAAAGCAATATATTATATTATACAATCATTATTTTAATTCTTTTATAAAAATTTCCTATCCAACTGATATTTTTTGAAATAAATTTAAATTATGTAACCATTATTATAATGTTTGATTAATTTACTGAAAATAATTTATAAGAAATTATGAAACAACTATTTTAATTTTTAAATTTTAAAGCAATTGTATTCAACTTTGTAATTTTTTGAATTGAATATTTTTTAAGTCAAAAAATTTGGGTGTAGTTTGACAAATAGTCCGAGTATAGTCCTCCATTCTTACGAAGTGAGATATCTCAACTAACCAAAAGAGTTCCTCTAATTTAGAGGATTCAATTACCTGATTGAATACTTTCCTTAAATCACCCACTGGTATAGCGAGGACAAAGTCATTTGGAAACCAAATTTTGCAAAAGTTTTCACTAACAAGTTATGTTACAAAGCATTAAAAACATAAGGAGAAAATGTACCTTGGTTCAACCTCCCATGGAAGAGCTCCTTGAACCCAAAAGCATAAGTGCTTACCTAGCTAGTTAGTTATCAATAAAAGGATCTAAACCAAAAACACATGGTTTGGCTCATTTGACCCATTATGTGTGTTGTGTAAAGAAGCAATAGAAGATAGGGATCATTTGTTCTTCCAATGCAATTTCTCTAAAGCTATATGGAGCATAATCCTACATTTGCTAGCAGGTTATTACTCTTCTTATGAATGGTTGGTAACCTTAAATTGGTTTACAAGGATTGCAAAACAACATATGGACAATGGAGCAATTTATAAAACAACTTTCACAGCAACAATCTACTCTCTATGGAAAGAAAAAAACAAGGAGATCTATAGGAGTGAGGAAGTAAACCAACATCAATTAGTTGAAGAAATCATCAGCTGGATTTGAGCTGTAATCTTTGGAAAGTCTGTTCAGAATACCCTATCTACAAGAATCAGGACTAGATGGAAATTGTAACATTTGAAATGTAATTTTTGTCATTTAATTTTAGATATATGTTGCACTTTTGTGAACTCATTATAATCTGGGGATAGCTTTGCTATAACTAATGGAATCTTTATTTAAATTCCACAAAAACAAAATAATTATATTAATTATAATATTTTATATTTTTTAAAATTGTGATTATGCTCTACAATACTATGTGTCGTCCATGTGACATTATTGGCTTATTTTAAAGATAAAATATTGTAATGTTTGTTATGTCGTAATGAAGTGATAGATAATTGACTACGTTAAGTTTTTATTAAAATTTTCATGCGCATAAGGTTTAATTTAAATTTAGGATTTAATTTGAATACAATCAATGTTAAGGTCAAGCTTGCAAACTTTACAATTATTTTTGTCCTTTTTACCTTAATGAAAATAGTAATGGACCAAATAAAAAATTAAAACGCTATTATTTTAATCAATTAAATTTTCCATTATTTTACTCAAATCATTTAGGTCATTAAAATTGTCATCCCGCACATTAATTTTACTATCAAATATTATTCAGCAAACAAACATACTTGATTCTGCTGCACTAACTTATGTAGCACAAATGAAAAATACAACCTTAGGTGGGGAAAACATGCAATGGTAATAAATCAGAAAATTATGGTTCCTCTTTATATATATATATATACATAATAATAATACTCATTACTATGGATCACTGCATATGCAACCTTATTTAGGGCCTGTTTGGTTGAGCTTTTATCAGTAAAGCTTTTGCCAGTAGAACTATTCTGAGAAGAGTTTTTTTTAAAAGTTAGTTGACTGTTTGGTTGTCAATTTTAAAAACAATTTTTTTTAAAAGAGATTCATACAGTAGACTGTTTGGCAACATAAAAATAAAAAGCACTTTTATTAATTTTAACTATATTTATTTTATAATAAAATTATTTATGCTAAATAATTTTTAAAATATACTAAATAATATGCAAAGTACCATATTGTAGGAAATTTTAGATAACCATCTTGTAGGAAATAATTTAAAGAGATATCTCATTTAAAAAATAGCTTCTCGGAAACGAAGGTTTTTTGTTTAGCAAGGATTATAAACGTAAGTGACGGAAGTCACTTAAAAAATAGCTTCCCGAAAAAGCTAAAATTTGGATTTTTTTGAAAAGCTTCAAATTTTAGCTTTTCAAAAAGCTATATTTTAGCTTTTTTAAAAGCTATTTCTATTTCAAAAGTGCTTTTGAAATTTTCAGTCAAGCACCAATTTTTTTTTAAAGTAACTTTTATAGTAAAAAAAAGTACTTTTGAAATTTCCAAAAGTTAAACCAAACAAACACTTACTCTGAAACTAAGCATGGACAAGTTACGACTGAGACTAAACTTCAGATTAACATGGACCGACGTCCCAACTATCACATAGTTCAACACTCGCGTTATCAGTCTCATTACGACCCAAGAAAGCAACATTTAGCCAGCCACCAATGATTATTTGTTTTGTGATTGTGATCGTGCATACATACCTACTCAACCAGCTGTCTCCATTTCTTAACATACATGCATGCTTACGAATTCAGAACAACTTCTTATTTGGTCGCATTCTTAGACTCTTATTATAATCCTTTGTTTATATATCTAAACAAATCTTTACTTCTGTACGATAATCAAAACAACACATTAGGTCTGACTCAGAAAAGCCAAATTGGATCGTGCTGATTAAGAACAGCTTCAGTTCAGACACGTTATAACGAGGACAAATTAGTTTCTTAATTTCCTAGAAGTCTCTGGAGTTTGCGATATTATGTAACAATTAGATAAAATGCCATATGCAGAAATTAACAACAGGGGGATATTATATTGTCGCTGTAGCTGTCTGTCCATTACGTTAAAGACTTTAAGACAGTGATGTTTCCAAATAGTTACTGGTATTGACAGAGACAAGCTAATTGCCGTTTAGTATAGTAATCGATACAGCAAATCTTGAGTGGGGTTGTCTTTTAGAATGCTTCAGCCATTACTTGTGTGATTTGTTTTAGTCTTAAAAGTCGTAATACTTTGTAATTCTGCAGCATTCACCTCATTTTATAAGTAGATCATTGATGATTATACAAAATGCCCTTTATAAAGTGTGAACCTTGATTTGGGAGATTGGTTTATTAATCACGGGAAGTTGAACAAAAAGTCTAAACATTGTGAGAGTTGTTGGCCTATTCTTTATCCACCAAAAAGCTGAAAATCTTGTAGTTGAGAAGTTCAAAGCGTGTGGCCTTGGCTTTATAACCCATTTTATGGGGGCGACCATAACTAGTGCAGTTGAAAACTGAACTTCTTTTTGTATCCTATCCTATGGCTTCATTATGTCTCTTTTATTATTAAGCAGTCGTTTGAGGACATTAACTAGCGATTCAAGTCAAAACTTTGGTAAGCTCTTAATTGATTGATCGACGGAAATCTACAAGATTAAAATCAAACATAGTGTAAAGTACCAATATCTTATTATTACTGTGGCTGAAAAGAGGCTACTATCAGATATCTTTCTTTTTTTTTTTTACAAAGAGGAGAAATGAAAACAAACTAAATCATCGTCCTGGGATACACTGTGCCGAACGCATCATGTCGGAGAAGCTCCTGGATATCAATAGGGGGCTCTTGGAGAATATAAAGGCCAGAACTGAGTAAGCCCAGTGAGGTGAATGAGATTGTTCGCGCACTGGTTGCCTTCTCGGTATACATGTTAGAGTTAAACCATCCACGCCCGTTGCATCAGCTGCAGAATACTTGTCAACAAAAAGGACAATTCAGTCAGTAGCATAAGGGAAGTAGGGAGAATGTTAATGACTTCAAGAGAGTCGATTTCAACTATCACTTGGCAGAATCCCAAGTCCCAGACTAACTGAAGGCCCGAATAAACCTCTCAAAATTTAGCAACTAAGGGCGAACCCCTATCGCGGATTAGTGGTTTTTCTTTCGGATGCCATAAACTAGACAAAGGAGAGGTACGTCAAACGTGGGTGTCTACTAATTATGGTCTGCTTTATTTTCCTCCACCAATATTTGCAATCCCTTCTTTTTCTCTCAGAGAGTAAAAAATAAGGCAGGAAGAGATTGGAGATACAATATTGGTCAACCTGATGTCACTCAAATTTGACTAAATAATTACCTTGAAAGCAACCTCATAGCTCATGCCACCACTTTATAAAAAGCAGATATTATAATGAACCGACAGCTCTCTTATCATTCATGGCAACCCCCATTTCACATTCATTTCAGTTTTTCCACTACTGATTAACACTTTTATAAGCACCATTGGTTATAATTACTGATTGCCATTTTCATTTCAACTATATTCTGTTTAAGATTATGATTATTTAGAAGTTACAACTTAGCCATTTAAGTGGAAACTACCAATAGGGTTACACAACTTAGCCATTTAAGTGGAAACTAGCAATAGGTTTATTCCTTGAGAATATACTTCCTATGATTATTTTAATATATTTCAGTCCTACACTCAATAAAATCTTTTTCCTCTATAGTTAATCAAACTAGTATTAGTATGAGAGTGAATGAAAAGTGCGAAAAACGTGGAAGTGTGGAACTTAACGAGCTGCTGCTTGATGAACGACTTCAAGAACATCAGTTTGTTTTTCCCCACTACTTTTATGGCCGAGTCAACACGCTGTACACCAACCGAGTCACGCCAAAACCTTGGAGAGAAAGTAAGAGGGCATATGGCAATGGTATAGGGATTAGCATTAGATGCTCAAGTACCGATTTTGCCTGCTCAACTGCAGAGCACGTTGCCATTTTCAGCTCCTTCACTGTGTGGATCTTTCTCCTCTCTTCCACAATTGTTCCTATAAAAAAATTTAAATAAAGGACACTCTAAAATAAGCTTAGAGTTTAACAATCCAAAAGCTTCACACTCACCTGCTACAGACCAAAATCAAACTATCTCTATCTGACACTCCCTGACTTATTATTATATTTGTATCCAAAAGACTCATCTTTGGTTCTCGGATTTCCAGTTCCAGTGTCCATCACGTCCTTTCCTAGTGCCTCGTGTATCTTCTTCTTCTGTCTGCATTTCTGGTTGTTCAACCGTTGCTTACTTTCGCCGTACCTTAGACAAGTTTCAATCTTTATATATATAAAATGTTGTAAGTCTCGCTTCGGTTGAATTGCATGCGTGTGTTGTTTCTGAGTAAGTTTTTACTGAGGAGGGTGTGTTTTGGCAAGTGGGTTATCGTTGAATCGCTTCGTTTGCCGAAAATGATGAAAGTTTTCAAGCTCTGAGGACTCGGTCATGGATCTGGAAACTGGGATTTATCCAAACCATGCAAAGGTGAGATGGGTGTGCTTCACTTATATGCAACCAAGTGTCGATCTTTTTCAGTTTGTATCAACAAGGTCTTCCCTTTGATGTAGGAAGAGAGTCATAATTGAGCGAGTTGGCATTGATTCTTCGTTTTTTCAACTAGGCCAGAAATTATATTTTCAATTAGTTAAGCCGCAGTTAGTGGTTTTTGATGTACGAATTATTTGGTTACCGATTCAATTACTTAGCTCGTTTTCGTTGTATAATCTAATCGAAGCTTTTGATGCAGAGGGAATCATGGAAGACAGTTTTAACTCTGGCGTATCAAAGTCTTGGAGTTGTGTATGGTGATTTAAGCACTTCGCCATTATACGTATACAAGAGCACGTTCGCTGAAGATATTCACCACTCTGAGACTAATGAAGAAATTTATGGTGTTCTTTCCTTTGTGTTTTGGACTCTCACTTTGGTCCCCTTGTTAAAATACGTGTTCATAGTGCTGAAAGCTGATGACAATGGCGAGGGAGGGACTTTTGCTTTGTACTCGTTGCTCTGCCGACACGCCCGAGTCAACTCCTTGCCAAATTGTCAGGTGGCAGATGAGGAACTATACGAATACAAGAAAGATAACGTTAGTTTGTCACCAAAGACAAGTTTTGGGTCCCGATTGAAATCTACTTTGGAGAAGCATAGGGTGTTACAGAGGTTTTTGCTTGTGTTGGCTTTGATTGGAACTTGTATGGTTATCGGTGATGGGGTCCTCACGCCTGCTATTTCCGGTGTGTTTTAACCCTTTTTTTTTTTTTTTTTGCTTGCCCATACAAATCTTAATATACAACCGAGTTCTTTGCTCTTCTAGAACTAATTTTTCGATTGGTGGTATTTATACAGTATTTTCTGCGGTTTCCGGCCTTGAGCTCTCGGCGGCAAAAGAGCATCATAAATGTAAGATTTGCCTTTCTTTCCACTTTTGCTCTGATATGTTGATAGTTTCATCTTTCCTTTTAGCTTCAAGAAGGATCGGTCTTGGTTGACATGTTTTAATTGTCTGGGCATTGCTCGAGTCATTGCACCGTATGTTCATCTGCGGTACTCTTTCCATGACTTACAATTGGGATTTCTGAAATTTTCAATGATGAGTTCCGTTCCTTGTTTGAATTCCCGTAAGTTTGCAAATTGTTGCCTGAATTTTTTGTTATGCTTTAGTAAATTTTCCACCGTGTATTTCATTAACCTTTAAAGACAAATATACATCCTGATACAGTCATGAATAGTCTACAACATTTAGAATATGATTGGACTGGTGAAATCCTTCTCAACTCTTTTTAGTTTTCCTTTGTGACTATAAGGTATTTTCTCTCCATTCAAATAGTAGCAATGATCCACAGCTCAGAAAGAATGATAAGAGCTCAAAATCAGATAGTTGTTTAGATTTTTCATCATTCTTTTGTTTCCACGAAAGCAAACTTTTCTCATTGCAACTTATAAGAGGTATCATCAAGTTACAAAGAAGAGCAGCTCAAGAAACTATCTAAGCCTAATAGCTAATTAATTCCCTGCATATAAATACTTATTAAGAGAAGACTGACTGTTTAGTCTCAAGATTGTTTCATCCGTGGTGAGCTGTTTGTCAGCTGATATTGGTCCTTGTTAGGTCATTTTTACAAGGTGCTAACAGCTAAGCTTGTTGGTGGGTCAGATGCATATCCTAAGAGAAGCTGAACTAGTCAAAGCTTTTGAAAAGCTTTACCTTTCATAATTTTGGCTTATGTCTGCTTTAGATAGATCGAACTGTGCAAAGGGACCCTGATTTGGAAGAGGGTAAAGAATGTAGTCACTAAAGTTACTTTTCCAAGGTTCATCTCCTGATAAACCACTCCTAGTTTCCTGGAGTTATCACTCTGCTAGAAAGTAGATTCAATTCCAGTCCTAGGCATAGCTAGTCAAGGTCCTGATGTTTGCTTCTCCCCCTAAAAGTATATTCGGCAGAATTATGTTACGTTTGGCATGTCATGGAACTCAAAAGAATAGTGTTAGAACATTTTGTATGCCAAAAAGAAGTGTTTTCTTCTTGCTACTAAATGATACTGTTCTGATTCACAGTTCATCAAATATGAGCAATGCTAGGCTGAATTGCTCTTTGGAAAACAGGCCTATTTTCACTAGCGCTTTCTTTTTCTTCATTATTTGCTCTTGCTTCCGCTGCTCTTAACCTATTGATTTCTTGTTATTGTGCACTGACTACCATTTACTTTTAAAATATGTCTCAGAAAAGTTACTTCTATTTCTTGATATATTGCTTCATAACTACTCGACGCTTATTGCAGCTATAGAAGTTCCAGTTGCATGCGTCATATTAATAGGCTTATTTGCCCTTCAGCATTATGGCACCCACAGGGTTGGTTTCTTGTTTGCTCCAGTGGTCCTAATATGGCTACTATGCATTAGTGCTATCGGGATATATAACATAATAAAATGGAATCCTCATGTGTATCAAGCTCTATCACCATACTACATGTTCAAGTTTTTAAGGAAAACTCAGAGGGGAGGCTGGATGTCCTTGGGTGGGATATTGTTGTGCATAACAGGTAAATATCTTCATGCATTTTCTTCCGACATTTCGAGTGAAGGTATAAGTTCATTTTTTCTAATACAACTTTTCATCATTCAGGGTCAGAAGCCATGTTTGCTGATCTTGGGCACTTTTCACAATTATCAATTAAGGTAAACTCTTGCAGAACCCAATCTTCAGGTGCATTCAAGCTTTCCTTTTTCAATTAAGTTGGTGTGCTTGATTCTTATACTGGTTAGTGAGCCTAGGCTTCTGCCATCTATTGTGCATTACGAGCATTTATTAACCTTAACCTACAAATTTTCTTTTTTAACACCTTACTAAAAACTTTGGCCTACAAATAACGGCTATCAACAAGTTTTTTATATTAATTTTCCAGACACTACCCTTAAAAAGAGAATGTACCACATTATAGAAGCCTGCTTATCAAATGTTGTATGATGCTCATATTCATTTTCTGCTCTGTATGAAGCAAATTGAGCTGACTTCTCTGAAGCTGTACACTACTTGGTAGGTTATGTCAGCCCGGCTTCTCTGTGGTGGTTAGGATTATGGAATTGCACATGTTATTGAAAAGACTGATTTGATGTCCATTTTAAGTTCTTTGGCGTAAAGTTTTCATTAAGTTTTTTGATAATACAGTCTCAAGTGTCCTATGTTAATTTCTCATCATCTTAGCTATTAGACTGAGTGGAAAACTTCACTTTTCTAATGGGAAATCAAAGCTAAATAAGCCTTGTTCCTTGATCATCTTTCTTTATTGATATTACCCTTACAATTTTTTAAAAAAATAACAGAGAACAAATGTCCATATTCTTCAGCTTAGTGCTAATATAGGATAGAGAGGTTTATCTGATGCCTGACTTGCATTTCTGCAGATTGCTTTCACATCTGTGGTTTATCCCTCCTTGATTCTTGCATATATGGGGCAAGCTGCTTACCTTTCTCAGCATCATAATATGGATAGTGTATATCGAATTGGGTTTTACGTATCTGTACCAGGTAGCGTATCTCAAATTATTTAGTCAACGTTACATGATTTTAGAGAATTAGCAAATTTCTACTAACCAGAAGTGTCCTCTAATATGCTCCCAGATAAATTGAGATGGCCAGTTCTGGTCATAGCAATACTAGCTGCCGTGGTGGGAAGCCAAGCAATCATCACTGGAACTTTCTCAATTATCAAACAGTGCTCTGCTTTGGGTTGCTTCCCAAGGGTCAAAATAGTTCACACTTCATCAAAAATCCATGGTCAAATTTACATTCCAGAGATCAACTGGACCTTAATGTTATTATGCTTGGCTGTTACAATTGGTTTCAGAGACACAAAGCGCATGGGTAATGCTTCAGGTATGACCATAAACCTTGTTTTGGTTCTCCAATACCAATTTTATATCTTGTAATACACATATATAGAAACCTTCAAGATTTTGTGGGCGATGACATGTCCTTATTGAAGTAAGCAGAGATTTTGGAAACTCTATACATTTTAGCACCGCTGATACTGTAAAATGATTATATTAAAATACTAATTAATCATTGATATTTCTTGAAATTTGAAAAATAATCTCTTCATCATACAGATTGATTTTGTGATAGCTATCAAATTTTGAATATAATCATTGCTTTTTTCTACATCATATAGGATCAAGTTCTTGATATTTACTTCTTATGTTGGACAGGCTTGGCAGTCATAACTGTTATGCTTGTTACTACATGCCTAATGTCTCTGGTCATCGTTTTATGCTGGAACAAAAGTGTCTTGTTTGCCATTGGATTCGTATTGTTTTTTGGCACAATTGAAGCTCTCTACTTCTCAGCTTCATTGATAAAGTTTACAGAAGGGGCCTGGGTTCCTGTTGCTCTCTCATTCATCTTCCTAATCATAATGTGTGCATGGCATTATGGAACCCTCAAGAAGTATGAGTTTGATGTCCAGAACAAGGTCTCCATTAACTGGCTACTTGGCTTGGGCCCCAGCCTTGGCATTGTACGCGTCCGAGGACTCGGCATCATACACACTGAGCTTGTTGCTGGAATCCCAGCTATTTTTTCCCACTTCGTCACCAATCTTCCGGCATTTCACCAAGTCCTAGTCTTCTTGTGCATTAAGTCTGTCCCAGTTCCCCATGTCAGACCTGAGGAACGATTTCTAATAGGTCATATCCGCCCCAGAGAATACAGGCTCTACAGGTGCATTGTAAGATACGGTTATCGGGATGTCCACAAAGATGATATGGAGTTTGAGAAGGATCTTGTATGCAGCATAGCAGAATACATCCGATCACAGAGCATTGAATCAAATGTAGCAAACGAAGATGTGGGGAAGGAAGATGACAAGATGACAGTGGTGGGAACATGTTCGACCCACATCACTGGAGTCCAACTGGGTGAAGATGCGGAAGTTGTTGAGAGCACAGACTTGGCAAGCACGTCAAAGCTGGGAGAAATAAGGTCACCAAAAGGCATGAAACCCAGGAAAAGAGTAAGATTTATCGTGCCAGAGAGCCCAAAGATTGACATAGGTGCAAGGGAGGAATTACAGGAGCTTATGGAGGCCAGGGAAGCTGGAATTGCATACATACTTGGGCACTCATACATGAGAGCCAAACAAGGATCTAGTATGATAAAGAAGCTTGTAATTAACTATGGATACGAGTTCCTGAGAAGGAACAGCAGACCACCAACACATGCACTAACTGTACCTCATGCGTCCAGCCTAGAAGTAGGAATGGTCTACAATGTTTAAACTTTTTTGCTACACATAAAATATTACCCTATGTTGTCATGTACATTCAAGCAATAGATGAACAAGAACCGCTCAAATTGAAAAGTAGTGGATCATATTTGATTAGAACCCCCATTGTCATAGCAGGAGATTAATTGCTGGGGAACCCATCCGAGGTCTATAAATCGACAAAAACATCCAAGTCGTCGTAACGGGGAGGGTACATACAGAGCAGTAGAATGCCATCTAACTAAATAATTTCAGTTCCTCACTTCTTAAGGCTTTTTTTTCAGGAGGTTTTGAGTTCGAATCACACAAAGGAGAAAAAATAAAAAATGTTCCTGTTGATGATTCTATTACCTCTGGGCAAAGTTTTTTAATCGGATCAATTACGGACACCTTGTTTCTAGCGATAGTGTGGGAGTTAGCGTTATTAAAAAACCTGGGGGTTGATATGAACCTGATGCTGAGCAAGGGGAGACTAGTGATCAATTATCAGTTGAACAATTAAGTATACGAAGACTCCATGTATCTAGAAATGAACAGATTACGTAGGAACTTAAGAAATCTTGGAGTTCTGTGTTTACATCCTTAGGACTCTTAGGATGGGATCTTAGGAGCTTAGGATTAGTCCAACTAAACCAGAATACCTAATGTAATAAAAAACAAAAGACATCTAAGCATCAGGGCTAATCTAATCTAACATAACCTATCATGGGCTCGCAGGCACAGCTAGCTTTGATGGGTCCCACGACTAACTCATGCCAACCGTTGAATTGTTGCCCCTTATCCTTAATCAACATCCATGATCAATCCTTGTGGGGTCGTCTCGTCCTTATTTAAATCATAAATCAATAAAGCTACGAGAGAGAGACGTTTTCCTGTCTCACCCAACCCGACCCGCCCGACTTGTTGTGCTCCGGCTCATTAATTTATAATATTAATTTAGAATATACTAAATTAATATTCTAATATT
>JANIPM010000003.1:23506886-23521318 GCA_027478405.1 Erythroxylum cassinoides
TATATTGTATTTTACATATTGGTTAATATATTTTAAATAATATTTATATATATAAATAATTCTTATTACAAAATAAAATATAATTAAAATAAAATATATTTTTTGTTTTTATGTTACTAAATAGTTAATTATACGAAGCTCTTTTAAATTTTTTAAAAATAACAATTAAATAGTTAACTATTTCTTAAAAAGCTCTTCCAAAAAGATTTTAAAAAGGAAATAGTCACAAAATCTTTACTAGTATAACCCTAGCCGAAAAGGGTATTAGTTAATTTTATAGGTAGTTTTTAAAAGTTGCACATTGCACAATAATTACATGTTTGTGACAGAGACCTGTCGTAGGATAGAGCATTTTGCGCGTGCAGCTTCTGGTGGGAATTTAAAAAGGGCTAAAGGGGTCATAGTCTCAGGGATTTGAAAGGGCAATCCTGTAAATAGGGAAGATAAATGTCTGAAAGCACATATCGTTTATCTCAACTTTATCCATTTGCCAGCTAGGATGAGATGCGGCCGGTTCGCTCGTCGTGTTCAAGGTTTTTTTTTAATTGTGGATTTTATAATAATTTACTCTCGTACTAGTTTACATTTAATATTTAATTATTATTAAAATGATTGATTGAAACTGAGACAAAGCGTAAACAAATAAAAAACCTGACTAATTTGTATTCCAAGTGGATAAAAATTAATTAATAATCATAATAATTATCCACCCACATGTGTAAATCGATATTGTTAATTTATGACCATTGATCAAACTACTGTTGGTAGCAGGCCAACTTGTAGCTCACCTCCCCCAGTTGTCATTTATTCGTACACAGCTCACCTCCATCTTTACTTAATTGCCCATCGGTTTCCCTCTATTTACCTAAACAAGCTTAAATTGACGCCCTTGCATACATGCTTTATTCTCTGGAATTTTATATATAGCACATATTGCATCGTAGACCGTAGCACATATTTATTATAACCGTCCTACAGCTGTCAAGGATCGTACGTATCGTTTTAACCATAACATCGTTTCGGATGTCTGACAATCTTAGGTAATTAATTTATATCTGACAAATACCTGTTAGGTTTAGATCTTTTCTTTCACGAGGGTAGCTGCTATTTATGAATGGGCCGTCTATATTCAGGCTTGGGCTTAGATCTAGCACGATCAACCCAATCATTTATTATACATTAAATCTAATATATACGAACATTATGACACAAATTTGACAAGTTTGTGCTCTTGCGCCTGCTTGACATTTTGCCACCAATTAGCAACATGATTTGCCAATTGAAATTAACTCTTGCGCATGCTTTGGAACTTTGGATGAATGACGTCCTTTTGGCACAGTTAACTTTTGTATCTTCACATGCTGCTTCCAATTCCATGGCTGCTAGGAGACAAACTAGTTAGCCACTTTCATGGATCTAAAGTTAAGAGCTTTGTCTTATTAAGGCGATTTATTGATTTGTTATCAATGAACAAGATACTGAAAGTGATGTCCTACAAGGCAATATATGATAGTCCAAGAGTCTATCCTTTAGAGGTGTGATCCAATTGTACGCTCATTTGACTTGATTGAGAGAATTTTAATTGAGGGAGGCTATTGAAGGATTAGTGGAGGATAATGTTATTTAATGAACGAGTGTTATAGGGTACTATGCTTATTTAACTACAATTTTACCTTTTAGCTTTACTCAACAAATTATCAAAAAATAAAAGTAAAAACAAAATTAACTTTTTATAATTTTTTAAAAATTTAAAAATCGAAAGGAACTAAAATAAAAAATAAAATAAATATTTGTTATTAAACTTTAAAATAAAAATAAAAATAGAAATAAAAATGTGTAGGTAAAACTACTTGGTGTTTTCCTAAGGACATCCCAAACTTTCAAACTTTTGGACATCCCCACTCCTACCGAACTTAGGAGGACAAATCGGAATTGGCTTCCATTTCATCTTTTTGAAATAATCCTTTCTCTAAACCTACCACTAACAAGATTTATAAATTGGTTCAGTCAGATTTTGGTAAGACTGGACGCTGCTGCTTGGATCCATAAGATTGGTTAACTTTGGTTCAGAAACACCTACCAAACAACGAAGACACACTGGGAGTTAGCTACCAGTAGACTCCTCCGATGTTCAAATTAATCTTTTTGTGAGAGTTTTGGCGACTAGAGAATAAAGAATAACATGGTTCTTGAAAATCGTACCTTTCTCATAATGAAGTAATCAATTTATATCTGACAAATACCAACTAAGTTTAGGTCTTTCTTTTTAAATGGGCAGTCGCTATTTATAAATGAGCCGTCTATATTTGAGCCTGAATTTGAGCCTAGTACGACCGACCCAATCATAAATCATTTAAATTTTTATTAAAACATAAATAAATTTTTTACCATTCAATGCAATCTAAATTAGCAATTTATTATGTATAAATAATTTGAAAAATCAGGATTTAACGAAGTAAGTGGTAAAAAGATAATTAAAATATCAAAAAATGTGAATTGAACAAGAAAACAAAACAGACGGGGGCATTTTAGTAAACGGAAGAAGAAAAAGAGCTGGGAACGTGTGATGGCAAAGCAGAAGCAACCATAGTTAAAGAAATGTAACTGGAGTTAAATAGTTGCATCCCCTCTCTCGGAAGGAAAGTCTCGTCCCCTATAAATAAATCACATACGTACGCATTTTAAATTCTTCTCCTTCTTCTTCTCCTTCTTCTTCCAATTCCCACTATTATTCTGGAGAAAAAGCGTCGCTTTTCTCTTCCTTTTTAGTTTTCGGTTTTGATAATCCAACGCAGCCTCCATTTTCTTCCGTCTCCCTCCCTCCCTCTCTCTCTCTCTCTCTCTCTCTCTCGCGTTTAAACTTATAAGCGCATACTTCCTGTTGACCTTCACTTTAACGATAATCTCCGCCGGAGTTTCGTCGCAGTGTGTTCCCCTTTTAGGTAAGTCGTCCAAGTTTCTGTTATTTTCTTCGTTTGCGATCCGCTTACAGTTTGCTTAACGAGTTTCCTTTTTTTGAATTTTGAACTGCTTACTTAAGAAAATGTGTTGGTTTGTTTTCGCAGTCAGAGTCGGGAGAAACATTCTTTGTTTTACATTAAAGGGGAAAAAAAAGGTTAATTTGTGGTTGGTCCGAGTTTTGTTACGTCTCCGTTTGCAGCGCAGTGGATTCTATTTTGTGGCTTCATGTGTGTAGAGTGTTTTTGTTGGTTAATCTTTTTATTTAATTTTCTTTTTTCAAGTTTACGGAGACTTGCATGGAATTTACTCATTCCTAGTCACGCGTGGATAGTTTTCTTTTTCTTTTTGGTTCCGGAATCCGGAACGATAATTTTGTGTGGCGATATGTGATAATAGTGCTTTCATTTTGCCGTAGACGCAAATTAACTTAAGTTGGTTGTTAAATATAAATGTTTACAAATTTGGGGAAATGATTGTACTTTTTGCTTTGCATGAGGGAGAAGGATTGGCAAGTACTTAAAACAAAATGTAATGCTTGTGCCATTTCGTAGTGATAGTTTACGGGTTGTCACTCTAGTGATATGAAGTTGTCTCCTTTGGTGCGGATCATTATCATTTTTAACCATTGTTGTTTTCGTACGTCTTATGAATCTGTATTGATTGATCAGGCGTGTTTGGTTGCTGAGAAGGTGTATTACTATAGTTACTTTTGTGGTTGTGCTATTGGATAGAGTTCAAGCAAATACTGTTGATAAACATTATGGAATCTAGTTTTCTTTTTCCTTATTGTTTCTAACTTTATACTTGATGTTGAGTTACTAACTTAAACGTGATGCCCAATTTCCAACATGTGCATATTATTTTTCCTTTAATGTTTTTGTTTTTGTTTTGCAGATTTTCTGCTACCTACGACTAAAACACTTGTGGTTGGAGGTGTGCACCTCTTATGATATGAGTCATGCTGTCAAGTTCATGTGTCAACTCTTTAGATTTAGCTGGAAATCTCTTTGATATTCCTCAAACCCCAAGATCTCTTCCTAGAGTGATGACTGTTCCAGGAATTATCTCTGATCTGGATAGCTATGCCGGTAATGATGGGGATTCGGAAGTCACTTCATCTACTGTACGTGAGCGGAAAATTGTAGTGGCAAATATGTTACCTTTGCAAGCTAAAAGGGATACAGAAAGTGGGAAATGGCGGTTCACTTGGGATGAGGATTCTCTTTTATTACAACTGAAGGATGGATTTTCTCCTGAAACTGATGTTATATATGTGGGGTCTTTAATGGCTGATATAGAACCTAGCGAACAAGAAGAAGTTTCTCGGAAACTGCTGGAGGATTTCAACTGTGTGCCAGCATTTCTCCCACAGGACCTACAGAAGAAATTTTATCTTGGATTCTGTAAACAGCATTTGTGGCCTCTATTTCATTACATGCTACCAATGTGCCCAGACCATGGTGATCGCTTTGACCGTAATCTTTGGCAGGCCTATGTTTTGGCAAATAAAATATTTGCTGACAAGGTTATGGAAGTAATTAGTCCAGAGGATGATTATGTTTGGATTCACGACTATCATCTTATGGTTCTGCCAACTTTTTTGCGAAAGCATTACAACCGGGTCAAGCTAGGATTTTTCCTCCATAGCCCATTTCCCTCTTCAGAAATATATCGAACTTTGCCTGTCCGGGATGAAATTCTGCGGGGACTTCTGAATTGCGATCTAATTGGCTTTCATACGTTTGATTATGCTCGGCACTTCCTGTCCTGTTGCAGTAGAATGCTGGGCTTGGACTATGAGTCAAAAAGGGGACACATTGGACTTGATTACTTTGGCCGTACAGTGTACATAAAGATACTCCCTGTAGGTATTCACATGGGTCGTCTTGAATCAGTAATGAACCTTCCCTCTACATCTGTTATTGCAAAAGAGATTCGCAAACAGTTTGATGGTAAAAAAGTGATTCTTGGAATTGATGATATGGACATATTTAAGGGCATCAGTTTGAAATTGTTGGCAATGGAACAACTCTTGAAGCAGCATTCTGATTTGCGTGGAAAAGTGGTGCTGGTGCAGATAGTGAATCCTGCAAGGGGCTCAGGGAAAGATGTAGACGAAGCAAAGAGGGAGACATATTTAACAGCAAGCAGGATTAATGAAGTTTATGGTTCACCTCTTTACCAGCCAGTGATTCTGATTGATCGTCATGTTCACCGTTATGAGAAGACTGCATATTATGCTGTTGCAGAATGTTGCATTGTGAATGCGGTGAGGGATGGAATGAACTTGGTTCCTTATAAGTATATCATTTGCAGGCAGGGAACCTCTTACATGGATGAAGCTTTCGGTATAAAATCAGATTCTCCTCGCACTAGCATGCTTGTTGTATCTGAGTTTATTGGCTGCTCACCTTCTTTAAGTGGAGCAATTAGGGTAAATCCTTGGGACATTGATGCTGTGGCTGATGCCTTAAGTTTGGCCATCACTATGCAAGAATCTGAGAAGCAGTTGCGCCATGAGAAGCATTACAGGTATATCAGTACTCATGATGTGGCTTATTGGGCTTGTAGTTTTATGCAAGATTTGGAGAGAGCATGCCAAGATCATTATAACAAAAGGTGCTGGGGAATCGGTTTTGGTCTGGGTTTCAGAGTAATGTCTCTTTCTTGTAGTTTTCGAAGATTATCTGTCAATCACATTGTCTCAGCTTATAAAAGGACAAGTACAAGAGCTATATTTTTGGACTACGATGGCACTGTCATTCCACAATCCTCTATTATCAAAAGCCCCAGCCCTGAAGTTATTTCTGTTCTGAAAACTCTTTCTGAGGATCCAAAGAACACTGTTTTTATTGTAAGCGGTAGAGGGAGAAGTTCCCTGAGCGAGTGGCTTGCCTCATGCGACATGCTTGGAATTGCAGCTGAACATGGGCACTTCATAAGGTAAGCCAGTAATGTGGTTCAAGTTGGTAGCTTGTAGAGGGATAGGGTGATAATGTATAATGCTTTCCTGTGTCTCTTCTCAGGTGGAATAAGACTTCGGAGTGGGAAATCTATCCTCTGGATGTTGATCTTGATTGGAAAAAGATTGTGGAACCTGTGATGAGACTTTATACCGAGGCAACAGATGGCTCCAGTATAGAGATTAAAGAGAGTGCTTTAGTTTGGCACCATCAGGATGCAGACCCTGACTTTGGATCTTGCCAAGCTAAGGAATTGCTTGATCATATTGAAAGTGTTCTAGCAAATGAACCAGCTGTTGTTAAGAGGGGTCAGCATATTGTTGAAGTTAAGCCACAGGTAAATCTCCCTTCTGTTACTTCTTCACATTCTTCTTCCTCTCTGTTTGATATGGGCTTGTATATACTGACACAAACATACTAATGCCTGTATTTTACTAGAGGAAGTATTGACCTTTTTCCCGTGCAAATCAGGGCGTAAGCAAAGGGTTTGTTGCTGAAAGGGTTCTGATGAATATGGCCGAGGAAGGGAAGCTTCCTGATTTTGTTATATGCATTGGTGATGATAGATCGGATGAGGACATGTTTGAGAGAATATTAAGGACAGTCTCTGGTCCAACTTTACCTGCAGTTCCGGAGATCTTTGCTTGCACAGTTGGACAAAAGCCAAGCAAAGCTAAGTATTATCTTGATGATACTGCTGATGTTGTGCGATTGCTTCAAGGCCTTGCGGCTGTATCTAGACCCAAGCCTGAGTGTCCTGTTCAAGGCCAGGTGTCTTTTGAGAGCGCTGCTTGAGCCAATTGAAGAACTTACCTGCACAGTTTTCTGTGAGCTTCATTTGCTTTGTGGATTTTCTGTGCCGAGAGAGAGACCAAGTTATTGTTAACTTAATCTACTGTACAGTGGCAAGTGTATTTTTATTTGGTAGGTTCTGGGATGCTTTGGTTAGGAGATGACGATACAATTTGAGGAAGTTGATGCCCGGCTATGGTTGCTAGTTTATTTGTGTGGCGGATGAAACATGCACTAGCTCCAATAAGACAGCTTCACCGGCGGGGCTATCAGATGTTTGTGGTGGATTTTTCTTTCTTACAATGAGAGGACACATCATAACTTGTATAGGTATACCGCTTTTAACATACAACTTTATTCTGTCGGAGGCACAAATGTATCCATTCTTGACAGCTAAATCAAATATATCCAACGTATCTGAATGTAGATGATTCCGAGGCATTGGAGGACTGGTGAGCAACTCATTGGCATATTACTGTACATAGTCACATGAGATTGTGTTTAAGCAATAGGATTGCATCTCTCTCACTTGCCAACCCTATAGTGATATGAATGTATGAACGTTTCTTTGAAATTTTTGCAAGCTCCAAGCAATTACTTGGGACTGGTAGTACAGGTTGAAGCCGTAATGGGTGTCTAGATCTATACTGAAATGCTGTAAGCAAATGTATGTATGAGTGAATGATTAAATTGTGTTGTTTGGCACAATTCCTGAACAATGGTAGGACATCTATGTATGTCCGTATTTTCCAGAATGTTTTTTACCAGGGAGGATTGTGTGTTATACATGCATAAAAAAATTTTTGCCATCCCGCAGAAATTGAGTCAAGACACGTGTGATGTGGATTTCAAGTGGGTGGATTCACTGGATTGGCTGGAAATGGCACATGGATTGCCAACTTTCTTCTAGCTGGCTCACAATTCACAAGCTGTTGTTAATGTCGTTGGACCGTTACGTCTTGCAAAGGATTAAGATGACCATTTTCGTGTACATTCACGATGCTCGAGACGCAGGATCCTGAAGGGAGAGAGAGAAAATTGGATAGCTACAGATAATACAACAACGGAAGGTTATGTTTTGAGGAGCAGAAGCAAAGAAAAGGGCATAATGGAAGATGTTACGAGGTCGGATAGCAGAGGTTGAGGTGACAGTGGCAGTTGTTTTCTTTTGTTTCTTACCAAGATCAGAATGATGACGAGTAGTAAATGCTTTTAACGTATTGTTGCTTGTTTCTTACCAAGATCAGAATATTGACAACGAGTTAATGCTTTTAACGTACTGTTGCGTGTGTGTGGGACAGTCTACACTACAGGCTTTGTACTATGGCGATGGCCGTTGTTCAATTAATTCGTACCCGCCTGTGGGATCCGTGTGTTTGAGGGATAATCTGACCTCATCTTTAGAATCATGGATGTCTATATGTTTCCTAGCTCTTTGTGTTCTATCGACAAAACAATCATGGACTTGTACAATTACATGTGATTCATAGTAAATGTGTACAGTATCTAATTCTATTTATAATATCATGAAGCTAAGTAATTGTTTCTAAGCTACTTGTCGTATGGTCTGTCCAGGCTTCAAAGACAACGACGAAGATGACAACCACCACGATGATTCAGAAAAAGTTGATAAAAGCGTATTCGTATACATTGGTATGATATTTTTTAATTAATCAAGATGTCTACAATTTCTTTTTTTTTTGTGTGTGAGTTATTTAGAAATAATTTTTCTATTAGTTAAGGATAAGTCTGTGTATTATTAGATCTTCCTAAGTTACCGTTTGAAAATTTACGAATTGAATTCATTAACGAATTGAATTGAATTCAATCAATTATATTAATGAGATTGAATTCAATTCAACTTATATTATTTAAAATAAACACAGTAATATTATAATTGAATTCAATTACACTGTTTGAAACACATTCAAAATGAATTCAGTTATTTCATATGACATTTTTATTCTTCACTGAAAAATATTCTTATCCAATAATAAATATTTACACTAGTTTAGTTTCAAAAAAAAAATATTTACACTAGAGCAAGTTATAAATATCAATTTTATTATAAGTGATATCAATATATCATCAAAAAAGTGTGAACGGAGAAGTTAAAAGACAAATCTAAAAGAGAGCGATGATCATAAATTAAAAAATGAAAAAGAAAAAGACACCTATGAACAAGAAAAAAGAAAAACCTGGATATGATGGAATGTGCTGATTCGTAAAGAAGGTATTGTTCCATTTCTTGGCAGGAGGGACTGCATGAGGTAAGAGGGGTTGCTTGAAGTGAAGAGATATATGATAAGATTAGATGGTTATTATTGGAAGGATATTTTCAATGTTTAAAGGAAGAATTCAAGTCTTAGTTTGTAATTTAATTCCGATATTTTTTCAGGTGAATTTAATTTATAAAATATGTATCCCTTTTTTTTGTTCTCAAATATTTGAATTGAATTTGATGCTGTAATTGAATTCAATTCACATCATTTCAAATATCTTGTAAATTTTACATTTGGTTGAAATTTAGATGTGTACAATTGTACTGGGTTTTATTAATAAAAAAGGTGAAGCATATATTAGATACTATTTAAAAAACTTTATAAATAATTGCAACTGTAAATGTTTTAAATAAACAGATTTATCCAAACACATGAGCTTTTCAGTATCAAAATTGTATTTGTATTTAAGAGAAGGAAGGAGGCGGGTGATGTCAAATCACGTGGCATCATTAGCCAACCCATGCATTCATAATATTTACCTGTTTTAATTAATTTAAATTCTCATGGGGGGTTCAGTTCAACCAAACAGCTGAAATTTAGCTGCCACCAACCATTCCATTTCAATTGCCTCTCACAAAGGCTGGCTTCAGTAGTCTCCCTCGCTATTTCTAGAGGACCACTCAAATCATATAATGTGCTCCCGTTCACTCATCAATCACATCACATTTGCGTTCTTTTCTTCACCAAACCAATGAGTTTTACTAAAAAACATCGGCAAACTCCATGGGTAGTAAGGAGTTCATTTGATTTAAATGCGATTTTGAATCTTTATATATTTGTTTAAAATTTGAAATCAAATTTTACCTCTTATAAAAATTTTAACCGATTCAAATGAAAATTAATTTAGATATAAATAACTTAAAGATGTTTTTCTATAATTAGAACCAACTTAAAACACGACTCGAGCAATTTAAACAAAAACACAGTCGCATTAACGTCTAAGGAGCAGCAGCAGCAAGAACTTGTGTTAACAGAGTAAGTTTACATATCATATTTTAAGATATAACAAAGCAAAGGCATTTAAAGCGTTAAATCTTATCACGAGGCAAGAATTTAAGAGTAACTTAGAGAATAAGTGTGGGTTTGTTTGGTTTTTAACAATTAACAAAACACAGAAGGGGCTTGCGATTCTCCTCTCCCCTTTTTTCACACTGCCCCCACTGAGCAGCAGACCAGTGTGTCCTTTTTTCACTCTCTTTTTCCAGCTTCCTTTCCTTCACTTTTCTTTCTCTCATTTCGCCCTCACCCTCACCCTCACCCTCACCCTCTACATTTCATTTCTAAAAGATCCCATAAACCAATCAGCAGCCTCTCTGCTTTCCCTTTTCCTTTTCTTTCTTTTAGTCCTCATTTTGCATCAAAGTTCACTTCTTTTTTGCTTATACGGACTAGGGCTTTTGAGCATATCGTGGCTTGAATCTTTGTTCCTGAGCTTCTTTGTCTGTTCCTCTTCAGAATAGAAGCAATGCGGTTGTTGAGCAAGAGTGTGTTGCTTCTGGGTTTCACTCTTTTGCTGCTTCTTGGGCATGTCTCTTCAGCTCCTTATACCACTTCACCTGCAAGTGAGTGAGTCAGTCAGTGCGTTCCTTTTTTGTAAATAAGCTTGAGAGCAAGTTTTCGTTTTTGATCTGTGTTGATAAAAAGGCCTTCAACTTGTATCATTATATTGAAGTTTCTTTACTTTCTTATGCAGAGTTTGTGAGTGGGTTTTTCTCCAATGCTGTGTCTGCCTTCATGAAATGGTTATGGTCCCTTAAGGCCACCACCAAAACAGGTTTAGATCTGTGTGCATACTCTTTCTCTGATGTGTGTGGTTTTTGTGTGCAAATATATTGGCGTGAAGGTAGTATTTAAGGTTTCTGGTCTGGTGGTATTTGTGTCCACAGCGATTTCTGGTCGTCCGATGATGAAGTTTGAGAGTGGTTATACCGTGGAGACAGTATTTGATGGAAGCAAACTTGGGATCGAGCCCTTCTCTGTGGAGGTGTTGCCTAGTGGGGAGCTTCTAATTTTGGACTCTGTTAACAGTAACATCTACAGGATTTCATCCTCCCTATCAACATGTAGGTGGTTTTCTCTAGTGACGTCTGATGATAAATGTAGTATCTTCTTTTACCAGGACTTTTAATGGCTTGTTGGCTTCAATTACTCAATTCCTTGCTTAGCTAAGTTTATGCTTCTACTACCCATCCATTGGTCAAAGATTGTTGGAATTTAGTGTGTTGGCGTAAACCTGTTGCCTCAGCTTCTTTACACTGGATTTGTTCATTTACTTGAGTTAATCAAGTTAAAATGGTCTTCAAAATTTCGTTATCTCAACTTAAAATTGCAATTTCCGTAATCCATGGGGATGGACCAAGTCATTCTGCATTATGTTTGATATCTTCTTGGCCCTAGTTGGTTCAATTAGGAGGCATTTTTTATGGAAGTTCTGTTTTGCTTTATCTGTATTTGTAATTATTTTTGCAAAGATTGGAAAGAAAAATCCCAGGGAAAAATACATTTCCCAGTTAACTGTGCAACTGATATTACTCGGAGGGTGGAGCAATTGGTGCTGACACATTAATCCATACGAAATTGTCTTATAACTTTTAGAACTATAAATTCATACACGCTGCAATATAAAAGTATTACAAACCTATTTGAAGCACTTGGGAGACATGGCCTTCCTTAATCCAAAACGTAGCTGTATTTTGGAGCCATATCTTTGCTTTTGAATTCCTATCTTGAAATCTGAAATGTCCATATGAAACAAAGCAGGTTGCATTTGCATGATGTCTTACTGCACACTAAATGTAACATTACAATTTGGTCAATCTTTTTCTTAAAACTTTTGGTCATTGAATCTCCATAATTTGTATATTGGCTTTGTCTTACCTGTTCTTTTTTGGGTGGGCTATTGATGAATCACAGACAGCAGGCCTAAGCTGGTTGCTGGATCTGCTGAAGGATACTCTGGACATGTAGATGGAAAACCCAGAGAGGCAAGGATGAACCATCCTAAGGGCCTTACAGTGGATGACAGAGGAAACATCTATGTTGCAGACACCATGAATATGGCTATCAGAAAAATCAGTGATGCAGGTAAATCCTTATTGGGTGGTGCCTGTAGGTATCACATAGTATCACATAAAGCATCTTCAAGGATCTTTGCAACAACCTTATGTGATCATTAGATTTATCGTTTACAGATTTTTATAGTCTTGGTGACAGTACATTCATTGTAAATCTTTCCATAGGGGTCACAACCATTGCTGGAGGGAAATGGGGTCGCGGAGGGAGCCATGTAGATGGAGCAAGTGAGGATGCTAAATTTTCCAATGATTTTGACGTGGTTTATATTGGAAGCAGTTGCTCCTTGCTTGTTATAGACAGAGGAAATAAGGCAATTAGAGAGATTCAACTCCATTTTGATGACTGCGCATATCAGTATGGAAGTGGCTTTCCTGTAGGTAAGTTCATCTTTAATGTTTTTCTTTGTTTGATTCTCTCAACATGACAGGCTTTGGTAACATGTTCTTTCCTTCAGGCATAGCAGTGCTGATTGCAGCTGGGTTTTTTGGTTACATGTTGGCATTGCTGCAACGCAGAGTGGGAACAATTGTTTCTTCGCAGAATGTAAGTGTCACCTATTGGCTTCTGCACTTGATAACATAGTATTGCATTTTATTTGAACGAAAAATTAGATTACTCATGAAAATGATCTAGTTTGTGTAGTATGTTTTATCCTTTAATTATTGGCTATCCTTTAATTATTGGCTAAGAACTGCTCTATACCTTTCTCCCTGTTTTTAGAGTTTTGGTAAATTTTGTTTTCTTTTGGGAATCACGTGCCATTTGTTTGATCAGTTTAAGTTCAATTTGATAAGAAAGTAGTTGAGCATAGTTTCCCCACCAAAGAATATATCTAGATTTTAGCCTCGTTGGGTGTGAAACTTGTAACCACTTAACCATCTCATCTTGTCCTTTTGAAGGATCTGGGTGCAATGGCAACCAGCACTACAGCGAGCACATATCAGAAACCTTTCAAATCAGTTAGGCCACCCTTAATCCCAACTGAAGATGAGCAGGAGAAGCAAGAAGAAGGTTTCTTTGGATCTCTTGGCAAGCTTTTCGCCAACACTGGGGCATCTTTCGCAGCAATTATGGGGGGAATAATTCCTGGTTTCAGAAGGAAACCACTGAGCTACCACTACCAAAGCCAACAGCTGCATCCGAAGCACTCAAATGCTTGGCCTCAGCAAGACAGCTATGTGATACCAGATGAAGACGAGCCTCCTTCAATTGAAACCAGAACCCCAACACCAAGAAAGACTTATGCTTTCATGTCAAAGGATGCGGAGAAGATGCATCAGTGGCGGCAAGGTCGAGCCTTTTATAGTGGTTGGGATGGTGACTATCAGCAACATCATCAGCAGAGACAACATCATCAACGATATCAATCTTCCACCCCACAAACATACTACGAACAAAGTTATGAGAAAACCAATGAGATAGTATTTGGGGCAGTTCAGGAGCAGGATGGAAAAGGTGCAGATGTGGTCATGAAGCCTGTTGACAATGGAGATCCCATTTACAATCACCATAATATCCCGTCCCGACGCCGTTCTGTGGGTTTCAGAAATCAGTATTAAGCAAGTGCAAGAGAGATTTGAGGTTATAAACAAAATCCATGGACATTATTAGTCCATAAAACTTTAGGGTATACTTAGTGCTGGAATTAATTGTGATAGAAGGGAGTATTTGTGGGTGACTGGGAGCTGCTTTAGGTGTTCAAAATGGTGCAGCACTATTACCTGGAGCAGGAATTGCCATAAAAGTGTTGTAAGGAAACCCAAAAAAAAAAAAAATCAGTTTCTGAAATTATGTGGCTTTTCCTTGGTATCTTGCAAACTAAACCTTACAAAATCTCCTTCTCAACTTCTTGTTTACTCTTTTTCTCTGATCTGGTATGCGGAGATGGAACAACCCAGAAGAAGAAAAAGGGGGAAGGAACTACGAAGAACCCTACTTGTTCTGCATTTGCAATAGCCAACTGCTTACGAAGAAATCTTAGCAGAGTTTCCCTTCAGAGGCTAACACAGCGGATGATGTGACTAGTTAGTCCTGTGAGTTAAGTTTAAAAAGAAATTTTAATAATCAATTCATAAATTGAATTTGAGTTCAAAAAATTAAAATTAAAACTTTTTAAGAGTTAAATATGAATTTATAAAAATTGAAAATATGGTTCAAATTTATTTCATAAGTATCTTTCAACTGAGAATCTAAAATATAAATCATATTAAATCTTTTAATTTTTGTATTTATTAATTATAGTTCATTTATTCATATCAATAGATAAAGATTATAGTTTTTCATAATATTTTAAAAACCGAATCGGACATCGAACCGGTTGAAGGAAAGGTTTAAGGTTTAGAGATTCAACCGGTAATGA